>JASDQU010367559.1:0-11515 GCA_032191745.1 Picea mariana
CTATAGGCTGGTGAGCCAAGTTTTGTATAAGATGGTAGGCTTATGTGTTTGTTAGGCCAGGGAGCCTAAGTGTTGAAGGCCAGGAGCCTACTGTTGTACTTGTATGTATGCAGAATAATTAATAAAATATAAACACCGCCAGGTGCAGACTGACCACAATGAATGAGTGAAGGGGGACTAAGCGTCCACAGAGTGGGCAAGGAATTAGGGGTTGGAAGGTGGAAAAGGGGCTAAGTGTTGAGCCTAGGGGGCTTAAGCCTGGGAATAATATTTTAATATTATTTCCAAAAAAGCCATGTGCATATTATGCTATTCTAAGTTCCTGGCAAAGGGAAAAGCATGTAAAAGGGAGGCATGTGGATGGAACACATGCAGTTCCAAGGGTGACAAGAGTCCACCCTGACGCATGCAAATAAAATAGACGAGGTAAGCCGTGAGGGGGGCTCTCTCATCCATTCGACCTGACTGTCCTGAGCTTGATCCATGCGAGCCAGTCTGTAATAGTTCCTGGTGTAATTCTGATACGGAAAAAAGAAATCTTGTGTTTGTTCTGAAGAATCCATGTACACCCCTGTTTGGAGCCGTAGAGTCTGTGTCTGGTTCTAAGAAAACCCGTGTGCGCATTCCCTAAATGGGAAGCCTGTGTTGAATTCGAGTGGAAGAATCTTTGTTATTCAGGAAAGCTGATCTAGCCTGTGCGTGGAGTCCTTGTTCCGAAATCATGACCATGAGATCATCCTGTGATTGTTGAACCGGTTTGGGGAAGGCTGTGTCTATTTTCCTTGTGGATTGTTGTGGCCATGCAATACTGGACTGTGTGAGGATTGTTGGCCTATGAGTGACTCCTCCAGGTGAGAGAGTGTGTAGAGGAAGGAGAGAACTCCTGGAAGGAACCCTCTACATGCCATAGAGCCCGGAGACTTCCAGTCCGGTCTGTTCCTGTAACCCAAGGTAAGGGAGATTGGCAGCCGAAGGACTGTCCAGGTGACAGAGAAGGTGCATTCTCCTGGGGTGGAACAGGCATGTGGGGAATGAGGGTATGTGGGCAGTGAGCGTGGGAGATACCTGGGAGAGCATTTCGTCCTTGTGGTTGTGTGTGACTATTTTCCCTGTAACCTCAGCCAGAGCCTAGATTCCTTGCCTTGGGGTGGAACTTAGTCCCAGCTCGGGGGTGACCCACTGCTGAGATGATGAGCAGTGTGGTCTAAGGCTGGGAGGTTCGTGGAAGGCCTGCATTTGGTTGGTGGAATTCACCACTGTCACAAGATAAGTATCTAACTATGTTTTATCACATTTTATCATGTCTCTTCTATATATGTTATCACGATTTCCGCTGTGTATACGAATTAATATGGAATGCTATGGATTGTTTAGTTATAACAGTAAATAACATGTTTTACTCTGAGATTTAAATGTATTTCTTTGCTTAAATGCATGTGGTTATATAATGCCTGTATGAATTATGTAAAAGTGAGTGTACAAATTGGTATCAGAGCGCGAGTAAGCCCAGAGTTTCGGAAATGGGTGCGCTACAAATTGGTATCAGAACGCGAGTAAGCCCAGAGTTCCGAAATGGGTGTGCTACATTGACCCTCGTAATCAATACATTTGGATAGAAATTTCAGACACCAATGCTAAGAACATGTATATAGAAATTTGTTATTTTATACCTATTACTTCTACTTTTTATAAGAAAAATAATCTAGATAAAAATTGTCCCTATAATAATTTAGAACAAGATATTTATAATTTGAAAAACGAAGGTAATATCCTCATGCTAGGAGACTTTAATGCTAGGACTGCAACTAAACAAGCTACTCTTTTAAGTAATGACTCCAACTAGAATCCTTTATGGATAGATGAGGACCTTGTTTTATCTAATAGCTACAAAAGAAGCTCTAAAGACCTAATTGAGAATTTGTTTGGTACTGAGTTGGTCAAGCTTTGGAACTCTAAAGACCCAATAATTTGCAATGGAGTAATTAAGTGGCCAAAATCCAACTAGATGACCTGTAATGATGGGCTAGATAGCAGCGGTGTAGATTATGTGATATCTGATATCCCTATTTCCAACCAAATAAAAACTTTTGACCTTTTAAATGACCATGAGCCTGACTCTGATCATAAACCTTTAACCCTATCTCTAAAATTTTCCATTCATAGGAGCACCATTGAAGAGAATTCTGATAATCAAAGAAATTTTCGATTTAACAAAAGTAAAGTTGACATTTTCTTAAAGGATTTAAATAGTAAATTAAACCTCCTAACTTATAAGGACAACATTGAAGAACTCTATCATAATTTTACAACTACCCTTTCCACTTCTATTAACAAGTTCTCTTTTGAGGTATCCTATAAAAGAATAATAGAACGACCAACCCTTGGTATGATAAAGAATGTAAAATTGTTAGGAAAGCCATTAGGGATTCTTCTAATGAGCCCTTAAAACTCGATAAGATCAATACATACAAAGCTCGAATTAAAAGGAAAAAAAGATACTATATCAATAAAAGGCAAGAAAAACTTTCACAAATATATAGGTTGGATTTTAAGAAGTTCTGGAGCAAAATTCTAAAACACAATACTAAAGAAAATAATAGGACTCCCTTAAGGGACTGGAATTCCTACCTTAAAATTCTTTATGAGTTCCCTAATGCCATGGACACCATTCCTATTGTCCCTACAAAGGAAGAAGTTTTTTCTTTAGATGACATAGATTTCGGGTCTAAGCGGCTCGCAAATGGGAAAGATAAGGAAATTGAAGGCTACCAAGATGAAATTTTTAAAATCAGAGAGTCAATCCTTATCCCTCACATACACAAGCTATTCAATTTAGCAATCAAGCAGGGCTTCCCTAAACCCTGGACGCAAAGCCTCATTGTTCCTATTTTTAAAAATGGGGATAGAAACATTCCCTCTAATTATAGGACCATTATGATTAGCCCGATTTTAGCCAAGCTTTATGGAATTATTTTGGAAAAGAAGATTATCCTTTGGCTAGAAAGTCATGGTAAAAGAGCTAAAGGCTAGACCAGGTTTAGGAGATATCATTCTACTGTGGACCATCTTGTTACCTTTAGGATCATTGTAGAGGAGTTTTGCAATACTAAAACCAATCTTTTTTGTTGTTTTGTTGACTTTAGAAAATCTTTTGACATGGTTCCTAGGATAAACCTTTGGAATAGGTTGGAAGAGATAAAAGTGTCTCTCGAGTTGAGGGTTACTGCAATGAGGATGTATGAGAACGTTATTTCTAAGTTTAAAAACACCGAGAGTTGGTCAAAAGAGATTAACTGCAATATCAGATTCAAACAAGGTTGTCCCTTGTGCCCTACCCTTTTTGGCATATACGATGACAAGTTAGAAGAATGCTTGGAAAAAGCAGGTTGTGTTAGACCTACTCTCACTGGTATAGTCATCAATCTTCTTCTTCATGCCGATGATATCGTTCTTATGACAAGGAGTCCCCATAATCTTGAAAACCAATTAAGAATCCTCAAGGAGTTTTTCTCCAATATGGGTATGACTATTAATACTGATAAGACTAAGGTCATGATTATTAAATCCAATAAGATCCCTTATGATACCTTTTTATATGACAACAACAACTTGGAGGAAGTGACTTCATACAAATATCTTGGAATTGATATTCACCACAAGCTCAATCGGAATTATAGCATTGAGAAAAGGATTATTGGGGGATGGAAAGCTTATTATGGGCTTGAAAACAATTGTAAATTAGTTGATCTTTGGAGTTGGGATAAGAATAAACTCCTCTTTGAGACTCTTGTTACACCTGTTATTCTTTATGGATGTGAAGTTTGGGGTTGTAGTATCTCTCGTGAATCCTGGAGAAAGATAGAGCAAATACAGAAGAATTTTATAACCTATAATCTAAAAATTAAAGGAAATATACCCTATCCCATCCTCCTCTTAGAAAGAAGCCTCTTCCCCATTGAGAGCATGGCTATGACTAGATACCTAATGTATAAGAACAAGTTAAACAACATGGAAGACAAGAGGCTACCTAAAATTGCTTCAAAATCAAGTCATAACCACCATCGACTCAAGTGAGGATGGCATAAAGACGCCCGATCTTGGCTAAAATATTGGGGAATCATGGAAGAAATTAATTTGCAGAATAAAGATAGTATTAAAAAAAACTTCAAATCAAAATTGAAGGAAAAAATGTGGTGTGATAAAGAGTTAGAGGAAAAAAGAAAATTAAGGTATTATAAAGATATAATCAACCCTAATCTAGAAGATCAAAATTATCTATCTATTTTGCCAAGTGTAAAGAAAAAAATAAACATTGCTAAGATAAGAACAAATTCTCACGAGCTCCATAGTGAAACTGGCCGTTGGTCAATTCCTAAAACGCTATGGGATGAAAGAGCCTGTCACCTTTGTGACACTAAGAAGGTTGAATATGAAAAGCACTTTCTCTTAGATTGTCCAGCCTATACCCATATTAGATCTCATTTTCAAAATATTTATCACACTACCAACCTTCAACCTCTTAAATCAACAAAAGTATAATGATCTTGGAAAGATTCTCTTAATGCTTTTCTAGCACAAAAACAAAATTCTAAACAATCACAAGTAATCACTTACCCTCTTAAAATCTCATAAACCAATTTGATCTTAATAGAGGTTAATCATCATCATCATATTATAATTCATTATATAATGTAGTAATATATACTTATATATATTTTATATAAATATTTAATTATTATATATAATACAACTAATAAATTATTAATTATTATATATAACATATAATACAATATAATTGGTAATTTATTATCTCTTAGTTTTATATATTATAATTCATTAATGAGTTAGTTTTATATATTATGATTCATTATATAATGTAATGAGTTGCATTATATAATATACTAGATTATGTAATATATAATACATGATATAATTTTGTAGTTACAACTTACAACTTTCTAGTTATATTATCTATTATAACTCATTAATTATAATTTATTCTAATTTATTGTAATTAAAAATCAATAATATATAAAATATTATTTTATTTATTATAATTAAATAATTAGTTAGTCATAATTAACAATTAAATTATATAATATTAATTATTAAGAAATTATATAATATAATATATAATATAGTTAAGTTATATAATATAATATAGTTAATTACCCATAACTAATGAATTATATTATATATTACATAATATAGTATTATATTGTATATAAAAATTGTTATAACTCATTAATTATAATTTATTGTAATTAAAAATTAATAATATATAAAATATTATTTTATTTATTATAATTAAATAATTAATTAGTCACAATTAACAATTAAATTATATAATATTAATTATAATTAATAAATTATATAATATAATATATAATATAGTTAATTAGTTAAGTTATATAATATAATATAGTTAGTTACCCATAACTAATGAATTATATTATATATTACATAATATAGTATTATATTGTATATAAAAATTGTTAAACTGTTTAATTTATATTTTATATATATATATATATATATATATATATATATATATATATATATATATAATTAATAATATAAAATGTTTATTTTATTTTAAATGATTTTGTTATAATTTAAATTAATGTGAAATTTATTTTAAGAAATAATGGAAGTAGTGATAATATAAAATACTTTATATTTAGTATTTCAAGAATATTTATTATATTTTTAAGATGATTTTACTAAAATTATAATCAATGTGAGGTTTACATTTAGTTCACTAATGACAAATAAGAATATGACATATAATCATATTCTCTTAAGATCTCATAAATCAATTCTGTTTTTTGAAAATTAATTATCATCATCACCACTTCTATAATTTCAACTCAACAATTATTATTAACCTAATTTCTTGAAATTCCATTAGTTTTTGAATTTCAACTTATCAACTATATTTTCCCAACTTTTGATACCGGAAAATGCCCCCTTTTTTTTAGTTTACACTAATGAGGATAGGTTATTAGTGGCATGCAAACATTTTGTTTGTATAAATCCATCACCATGCAAGCCTCCTCTTTAGGGTAAAAAATCAGGGAAGCCTTGAAAATTATCAAGCATCTCTAGGTAAGGGATGGATAACGATAACGATACGGCCTATTCACTGATGGAGACCAGCAGCAAATGTAGGGATGGAGGCCTATTGATCCATCAATAGAAAAACCAGGTAAGTTTTTGCAGGTTGCTCTTGTCTATGTTTTCACTGTATTTAATCTTGATTGTTTTATCTAGTTATTGTTTTTCTTGATTTTTCTTTTCATTTTTTATTTTTTTCTGTTATATGTCACATATGTCACATTGAGCCATTCTTTTATTTGTTTTTATTTTATTTTATGATTTTTTATTATAATTGTGATTTATAGAGTTTTGTTTTTTTTTTCTGGTTTTTTTTTTATTCTTTATCTAATTTTTTTTTGGTTATATGTTACATTGAGCCCTTCTTTTATTTGTTTTTATTTTATTTTAAATTTTTTTATTATAATTATGATTTATAGGATTTTGTTTTTCTTTTCTGATTTTTTTATTCCTTATCTAATTTTTTTTCCCTTTTCTTTATTTCTCCTTTTCTTTATTTCTCCTTAGATTATTTTATTAAGTTTTACTAAAATAATATCCTTATTATCTATCTCATATCTTTCCTTTGGATTTTAATGTTATTTTGGGATTGTGTATTTTAATGTTGTTTTGGTATTATGCTTTATTTTTTCTTATATTATTTTATTGTTCCCTATTATCTACCTCATATCTTTATTTGTGGATTTTAATTTTATTTTGAGGTTGTGTATTTTATTGTTGTTTTGGTATTATGCTTGTTCTTGTTCTTCGTGTATTATAACGTTTTTTTTTAATTGTTTTTAATTTTCCTTTATTTTTTTACTATTATTTTTTAATTTTCTTATTCTATTATTACTAGAACACTATTATATTAATAATATTATAATTGTTGATTCAATTAATCCGAATAATAATATTATAATTATTATTATTTACAATTATTGTATTATAATTATACTTTTATAATAATATTTGTATAATAATTTTATTAATGCTGTTTTTATTTTTTAATTCTCTTTGCATTGTGCCATTATTACAATAGTATTTTACATTTATACTATTGTATTATCAGATGAGGATGCTAAAATATTTACAATTTTAGTTGTTTTGTTTTTTAAGAGTTTTTTGCATTTTTTATATATTTGTTTTTATATTATTTCTTTTTTCATATTGATTTTTTCTTTTGATGATGGTTTGTGATCTCAAAAGTTGACAATAAAAAAATGTATTTTTTCAGAAATTTTTTAATAATCACTAAATGAAAACACATTCATTTTCAGTTCACTATTCTTATCTCCATTTTCAACCATGTTTTTAAATAGATCCATACACATATAACATAAATAGTTAAATTTTATAATAGAAGATTGTTGCAACATTGCTAGTTAGCATAATAATACAAAAAAGGAAGAATGTTCTAGACACCTAAAACCAAACTTACTTTACAAAACATAGAAAACTCTAATACCAATTAAAAACATGTTTGTTGTGTGCTTCCTCCTAGATAATAGTTCAATAGTTGAAGGTTGTGATTCCTATTTCATACCATTGCCCTTATCTTCTAAGAATTTGATTTGTCTCTTTTGTTGAAGCAAAGTTTCAATTATTCACTCTTCAATATTAATTCTCCTTTTATCTTTAATATTCCTCTATCCGGATGAAAGGCCACATGAGTTAGATAGTCAACTTGATAATTATACTCTCTTAAAACATGAACATATTCTATAATATCACAACTCACTTTCACTTATTTTAATTTTAATTTTTATTGTATTTTTAGAATGAGTTTGTCTAGTTTACTTCAGACCTAGCATTCTTATAATCTCAAGTCCTAGATATATATATCTTATTTTTTTATTAATTCTTATTGTATATATATTATAATTTTAAAATATATAATTTATTAATTTTAAAAAATAATAAAATTAATATTAAAAATAGTAGTACACAAAATCTCAATATTATTTATAATTACAATTATAAAAATATGTTTTAAAAAATTAATATATAATTACTTAAAAATTAAATTTTAATAGTTATTTTTTCTATAAATAAAAATTATGTTATTATGTTTTATAAAAAGTTATTATTAACACATCATTACTTAAAAATTAAATTTTGATAGTTATTTTTTCTATAAATAAAAATTATGTTTTCTAAAAAATTATTCAAATTTTAATGCATCATTTTTACATTTACCTTATTAATTCTTTCTAACCCATAACCCATAAATGGTATATTTTTAGATGCTTATTACAATTAATGTGTCGTAAAATAAAAATATTAACTTGCTATATATTAATTTTTTTGGAAAATTCTGACCATGTTTTCTTTAAAATAATAGTTATTGTGCACCATCCGAGTACATATTAACGAAATAACCTTTTTGGAGAAGAATGGAGGGAGGTTTTCCTCGGGATAATGGTCATTTTGCAACCTTACCAAAGTAGTACTTTGGGTGAAATAATTTTATTGGGAAAAAAATAGGAGTGGGTCCAGTTATTATTTTTTAGACAAGTTTTTATTGATGAAACTTTAAATTTTTGGTTAATTTAAAATTTTAATTGATTTTTTTAATATTTGAGTTGGTTTAAAATAGGACAAAACCCTTTAAGTAAGGTTTCGAAATGCATGAGATTTTAATCATGATAAATTTAAACTACTCTTGAAAATCTAACGGGATTCAAGTTCATTTATTTTTATTTTTTTTATAAAAACGGATCTATTTTCTCCTGAATTAACCTTTTTCAAAATAATCTTGAAACATTTTAGTTGGAATAATGATTATTGTGATATTTTATTAATATATGTTAATAAATTGTTTAGTTGGAATAATGATTATTGTGATATTTTATTAATATATGTTAATAAATTGTTTAGTTGGAATAATGATTATTGTGATATTTTATTAATATATATTACTAAATTGTTTTTAAAGAAGTTTAAATTTATACGATTTGGATTTTTCCTGTCAGAAGAATTTGCCTAAATAGTTTTTATATGATTTTTGGTGAGAAGTTGGTGAACCATATGCCGGGAAATTGGGAAGGATTTCAAGTTAGTTTCCCTATTAACCTGTTTAAATAAATTGTAAATATCACCAGATTTTGTGACCGTTAAAAAGTATGGAATATTCTCAACCTTGCAAGAAAACAAAAAGGCTGTGTTTAGTAGTTATTTGTTAATGACGTGAATCCCACAATGCCTACGTGATTTCTCCAGGTTGGAACAACGCCTTCTTCGGGATTGTCAGATAACAACTTTTACTAAACTGGCAGTAAGACCAGCTGGTTTCAACTCCAACTTCCTATCCTCTCCTACTCTGACTTCCTCTCCCTCCATTTTCAACTCCGATTTATGCTCACCTGTTTCCCAGATACAGCCTGCTCGAGCAACTATAAGTAATGCATGTGGCCGTTCCTTAGATTACTCTGTACTTGATAACCCTAATCTGTACTTGATAACCCTAACCAGGGAAGGACCTGGGCTTCTCCTTTGTTGGTTGGTTGTCAAGATGCAGAGAATGCAGTGCTTGCTTCTGTCAATCCTTTTGGTCGCAGCAGTTGCTCCCTCTCATCAGCTCAAATCTCAAGGTGACGCACTGCAGTCCTGGCGCAATGCTACAAGATACAGAGGCCATGCCATAAAAAATATAGAATGGGGGTCTGAGAGCGACAGCATCAGATTCAAGAATGATTCCGAATATTTGACAGAGGGGCACCTGCAAGAAGCCGATTATCTCCCACAAGGCCTCCCCGGGCAGCCGACTGGCTTCAATTTTCGACAGTACTCTGGATATGTTACTGTCGATGCCAAGGCAGGCAGAGCGCTTTTCTACTATTTCGTCGAGGCCACTCGAAATCCCTCCAGGAAGCCGCTGGTTCTCTGGCTTAACGGCGGTAAGTTCGTTTGAATATTTGTTTTCCTCAGGTTTCCAATAATAATTGTACTGCTCAGTTCTCCTGGTTCTGACAAACAAATATTCTTGCAGGGCCTGGATGTTCGTCGCTTGGATATGGAGCAATGGAGGAATTAGGGCCTTTTCGAGTTAACCGAGACGGAAGAACCCTTCGCTACAATCGCCACGCATGGAACCGAGGTCAGTATCGCCCTCTTTTATATCCGGGCATCCATTTTTTTGAAGTGTAACATATATATGCATATTCATTCACTCATATCTCCATAGCTCGCATTTTTAACGGATTAGGTTAACATTTTGAGAGTATAAATTAAGATAGTTCTATCCAGGATAGGATCTGGGTGTTTGCACTAAATTGTAAGTAGTCAGCGCTCCCATTAATCATTTTTCGTGGATCCTTGAAATTTTAGGGTGGTGAGTTTTTACTAATCAATTGTTGGTTTTGGTGTAACTGTTCATATTTTCAATAATTAATATCAAAACTAAAAATTAAGAATTCGATACACAGTCAGTATTTCCAATAATTGATATCAAAACTAAAAATTACGAGTTCGATACACACTCTGTTCGCTCTGAGGAAAAGATTGTTCCACAAAATTGCATGTAGTCAGCCCTCCCCTGATAAGTTTAACCTTTCAGACCTAGAATCTTTCAGACCTAGAATCGGTTTAAGATTTCAGAGTATGAATTAAGATGGTATTAGTTAGATTTATTAGAAAATCAAGTACATTTTACATTTCAGTTTAGATTATGATTTTAGGCTCAATTATAACATGAGCATAAGTCGGAGTTGAAAATGGAGAGAGAGGAAGTCAGAGTAGGAGAGGATAGGAAGTTGGAGTTGAAACATATAAGTTTTATATTATGATTTTAGGCTCAATTACTAAAGCATTCATGCTTCCTACAGTGGCGAACGTGCTGTTTTTGGAGTCTCCGGCAGGCGTCGGATTCTCGTACTCTAACACGACCTCGGATTATGCGCAAACTGGCGATGAACTAACGGGTAACTGGCGAATTGTTTGGTATTCTAGAAAAAAATACGCGTTTAAGCGATGCTGGGAAATCTAAACTTTTTAACTGTGTTTTTTGTTTTATTCTAGCCGAACAATCGTATGCATTCCTGGTGAACTGGTTCAACAGGTTTCCGCAGTATAAATTCAGAAAGTTTTACATAGCAGGCGAAAGTTATGCAGGTAGTATCGTTTGTAATACCTATGATGCCTTAACAATTTTTTTTATTTCGATTAGATATTACTGAAACTTTGATGAGCGTAACTGCAAATTACTACACTAAAAATAATTAGTGCTGCAAGAAAGATTTCTAAAGCTGGTTTGATTTAGAGGGGTATATTGATTTTTCCATGAAGGTGTTAACGATAATTATGATTGTAGGATATTACATTCCAGAGTTGGCTTCAACAATTTTACAGCACAAAAAGTTGTCACAGGCATCGTTCATTAATTTCAAGGGAATAATGGTGAGTTCGACTCAGATTTGTG
>JASDQU010367560.1:0-11515 GCA_032191745.1 Picea mariana
AGAATAACAAGAGATAGGAAAAATCACAAATTGACATTGTCTCAGGGTGAGTACATAGAGAAGGTGTTGGAGAGGTTTAGAATGTAGATTACAAAACCAATATGTAAACTGATCTGGATTTTATGAGAAGAACGAAATGACTACATATGATTAATAGATGCTTAACACGGAATAACAAAGATACAGTAAAATTGGTTTTCTATTCAATAAGGAAATAAGCTGAAACTATAAAATGCAATGCAAAACAAGCTTGCTAGAATGGTGGTGGCTTGTCTCTGAGGAGAGATGTGATGGTTGCGCTCATTCGCAAGAATGTCATTACAATGAGGCTCTGAAGGACTTTTTACAATAAACAGGAGTTTCAAAAACCATATACATCCAAAAACCTAGCCCTAGGAGATGAAGCGCCAAAATTCATGTGGGCCTCGTTTCAGTAAGTCAGTACATCAACTTCTCGGGGTCGTAACTTTTGCATACGATCTTCGTTTTAGGCATACGATATCCCATTGGAAAGATATATCCAAGGACTACAACATTTTTCAAAAATTTCATAATGAAAATATTGGACTATAACAACATACTCAAAAAAAAACATCATTTAGGGCCTCAAAACGGCTCTGGAAGTTCAGGACCCGAAAAACTGCTAAAAATAGTAAATTACGAAAATTGCCAGAAAGTTGTTTTGAGCTAGCTAGAAAAGGTGGGTGGCCATTGATATCCACCTGGATCAATCCTCACTCCTTAGGAAGCAATGGTCTCTATTTCGTTGAGTTCCCCCATCAGATGAGGAAATTTCTGCAGAATTTGGCCCTAGGTGAGCCACTTGCCTTGGTGCAGGAGCTGCCCTACTTTGACGACTCGATAAAGTTGGATCCTTTGTTGTCGAGTGCCCTTGATCTGTGTGTCCACAATATGATCACTGGATGCCTGTTGTATGCAGTCGGGGATGAGATTTTTTGGTGTCATCTGTTTTTCTACGTCTGAGGTGTCCAATAATGGTGGGAAATAAGGCCGAAGGAGGTCCACGTTGAACACTAGGTGCAGGCCAAGGAAAGGAGGAATGTTGAGCTCAAAATAATTATCCCCCACAGCCTTGGTGCTGGTGTACAAACCATAAGGGATTGGGCGAATCTTTCGATGGGATCCTGTAAGGCGTTCTTTCTGCAAGTGCAATCAAACTTTGTCTCCCACCTGAAACTTATGTTGCACCCAATGTTTATCATGGCATTGATTGTACTTGTCATTGGAATTTTGTAGGATATCACGAACCTATTGGTGGATGTATTGGATCTGCTCAATGAACCGGGTGGCTTTGTTAGCTTCAGTTGGAGCAGGAGATGAGTCAGTCGAGGTGACCGTAAGGGGAAGTGCAACATCTATGGGACCTAATGGTTGGAATCCCAACCCCACCTAAAAGGGGTTATGGTCGGTTGATCTATGTAGGGCTCGGTTGTAGCTATGATGGAAATAGGGAAGACTCTCATCCCATGTGAGAGGGTGCCTAGAATTATACATGCGCAGGATATGAACGATCATTCAATTTATGACCTTAGTTTGGCCATCTGTTTCGGGGTGGAAGGCCGTGGATTTGGTGAGCTTGGTGTCCAACAATGGGCTCGACCAGAATGTGCTAAGAAATTGACTGTCTCGATTTGAGACAATGGTTTGTGGGATCCAAAAATATACCCAGACTCGTTCAAATAAGAGCTTAGCAGTGGCTTCTATTGTGATGTTCTTCTTGCAGGCAACCAGAATCGCCATCTTATAAAAGAGATCAAAAACCACAAAAACACAGTCATTTCCCCACTTGGTGGATGAGAGGCCCGACATGTAGTCCATTGAGATGGATTCCCATGGCCTGTCAGGAGTAGGAAGAGGGGTGTAGAGTCCCTATTTCTTAGTGGTCAGTTTGGCAATAGCGCAGGCAGTGGAGGACCTAATATAATTGTTGACCTCCTGTCGAAGTTTCATCTATTAGAAATGTTTTTGTAGCATCGCCACTATATTTTCGACACTGAAGTGTCCCGCCACTCGATTGTAGTGGGATTCCCAGATCATCTTTTCTTGCTCGATTGATGGAACACAGATATGGATGAAATGACACAACAACCCATCTTGAAGATGGAAATTATAGACAACTACATTTGCACCCAACATTTGGTAGGTGGTGGTGAAGTCTGGGTTTGTCTCATAGAGTTGGGGCCATCCAAAGGTCTCATGCCTATAAGAGTCTAGCACCGTGGCAAGTGTTGCGACTAGAGGTATACTAAGGCAATCAACGACGTTGTTGGTGCTTCCTGTTTTATACTTGATGTTGAGGTGGAATTGTTGTAAGTTTGTGGACCACTTTTGATGGAGGTCATTCTGTAATTTTCCTTGTGTTTGCATGAACTACAATGGCTTATGATCAGTGTGGATGACTGTATCCCTCCCAAGAATGTAATGTCTCCACTGGCAGTAGGCTTGCACAATGGAGTACATTTCTTTGTTGTAAGTAGGGTACTTACATACAACATCTGATAGTGTCTCACTATGATAGGCCATGGGGTGGCCGTGTTGAGTGAGAACGATGCCCACAAGATATTATGAAGCATTTGTCTCGATCTCAAAGGGATACTGCAGGTCTGGTACTGAATGTACTGGGGCTGAGAAAAAACATTGCTTCAAATCATTGAACGCTTGTTGTTGGGATCGGCCCCATGCAAATTTTGCCTTACCACCACCCCTGGTTATTTGTCTGAGGGCCCATGCAATATTGAAGAATCCCAACACGAACCTGTGGTAGAAATTGGTAAGGCCCAAAAATCTCTGAAGATCAGTGAGTGTGGTTGGGACTGGCCAGTCACAGATGACTTGGAACTTGGCTGGATCCACATGTACGCCATGCTGATCAAAAATGTAGCCCAGGTAATGAAACCTGTCCATGCCAAAGGAGAATTTTTCCAAGTTGGCATATAGCTTGTGCTGCTGCAGGGTGTGTAGAACCTATTGAATATGTCGCAAGTGTTCTACCCAAGACTTGTTGTAAATGAGAATGTCATCCAGATACACCACTACAAAAGTATTGGTGAATGATCACAAGATATCGTCCATCATCCTCATGAAAGTGGCTGGAGAATTTTTTGAACCAAAGGGCATGACCAGCCATTCAAAAAGGCCTTCCTTTGACTTGAAGGTGGTCTTCCATACATCTGTTTGTTCTATTGGGACCTGGTGGTAGACAAAATTCATATCAATATTACTGAAGTTTTTGGCCCCTGTGAGTTGATCAAGGAGGTCGTCAATTCAGGGAATTGGGTACCAGCTTTTTACTGTGATTTTATTCAAGGCCTGATAATCAATGCATAGTCGCCAGGTTCCATCTTTCTTCTATACTAACACGATTGGGCTCTCTCAAGGTGATGAGCTTGGATGGATGTGCCCATTGTGGAGAATTTCTTGGATATGTTGCTTGATCTCCTCATTCTCTAACATAGAGCGACGATAGACTGGCCCATTGGGAAGCGGTGCATCAGGGGTCAGATCGATGGGGTGCTTGACCTAACAGTGCAGAGGTACCCTGGTAGGTGAGGAGAAGATATATGAGTATTCTTCGATGAACTTATCTACTTTCTTTTGTTGTGTGGAGAGGTCGACCGTAGACACCCTATATGTGGCTATGATCTTTCTCTCATTTCAAGAGAAAATCATGAAGAAGAAAAACTTCCCCATCTAAGAGATGACCTTCCTACATTGCTTGGTAGAGATCAAGGAAATAGGACTAGGTGGGACTACCTCGGGTATCCTTTACAATTTCCTATTCAAAGTAATAATAAAACTACGAGGCCTAGACTCATATATAGCATGATGTTTTCATAAATAAGGTTGTCCCAAAAGAACATTACAAACTTTGAGAGGAGAAATAACACACAATACCTTGTCTTTGAAGGGCTTGATGTCGTATGATAGTCGACACTGTTGGCTGACATGTAGATCGCTTCCTTGGCAGAGCCATCCAATGGTGTAGGGTTGTGGGTGCAGCGTTGTCGGAAGGGCCAACCACTTGTCAACCTCTGCTGAGATGAGTTTCTTCTAGATGTTGCTATCAATGATGACGTGCAGTGGGGTGCCTTTTACCCACATCTTTGAATGGAAGAGGTGCTCTCCTTCTTCTGGCTTGTCTGGTTCATCAGAATGGAGCTTGGTGGTAGCAACGGTGACACTGGGTTCCACATCAAATGATTTGTCTTCCCCTTTCTGGTTCTGACTTAGAGTCAAAACCCACATCTGATTCAAAGGCTTTCACTTTGGCCACCAACGACTGCTTTGAGCGGCAGTCAACAGTGTTATGCTAAGGGCTCTTATGGAAATCGCACCACTTCCCGGTATCTTTCTTTGTCTTTCCAATGTCCCTCTTTGCTTGGGGATTGGACTAGTTGTCCTGATACTTTCCATATTTTCTCTATCCTTTGTTCTATGGGTTGGGGCCACCCTTTCCTATCTTTTGTTGTGAGGGGTTCCCGAGCCCAAATTGTCGCGTCTTTTGTTTGAGCTTCTGCTCAATTTTGATGGCATATCGGTAGGCCGTGCCCAAGGAAGAGATGTCCAAAAATTCCATTTCAGTATAGATGTATTTATGTAGAGCACCATGATATTTTAGCACCAGATGTCACTCTGAATCTTTGATACCCAGCTTGGTGTGCAAGGTATGGAAGATATTTGTGAACTCTGGCACTGCTTGGTCCCCACAGTGTGGTCCATTTGGTATACAAGTCATCATAACTTCCAACAGGGTAGTATTTTTCCTTAATATCATCCCTGAAGGATTCTCAGGTGGTCATGACTATAAATAACGAGGGTTCCTATATTTCCTTTTNCAAAAAGTTATGGATAGAAAAATACCCTTCTAGTAGATTCAACCACTTGTCTACACCGTCTGTGTCTATCTGACCTTCAAATATAGGAATATTGAAGTTTATTTGTACCTTGAAGGGGGCAGCAACTCTAATCGAAGAAGATGCGTTGCCTGTTGGTAGTCGCCGAAGGATTTGCATGAAACTATCCATCATCTCGTTCCTCTGTTGCATGAGGGATTCCTCAAGAAACATTTTGAAAGGATCTCCTGTCTCGTCATCTTTCTTTTCTCCTACCATGAGAGGTTGCTTGGGCGTGCGAGATCTTTGGTCCTCAAGAGAAACAAGCTCGAGACCCAATTCTTTGTACTCTGACCTCGTTGGGGACATGCATTAAGATGACAAGAAGCAGACCCCTATGATACCATTGATCTGGATTTTATGAGAAGAACAAAATGAATACATATTATTAATAGATGCTTAACAAAGAATAACAGAGATACAGTAAAATTGGTTTTCTATTCAATAAGGAAATAAGATGAAACTGTAAAATGCAGCAAAAAACAAGCTTGTTGGAATGGTGGAAGCTTATCTTTGAGGAGAGATGTGACGGCTGTGCTCATTTGCAAGAAGATCATTAAAATGAGGCTCTGAAGGAATTTTTACAATAAACAGGAGTTTCAAAAGCCCTATACATCCAAAAACCTAACCCTAGGAGATGAAGCGCCAAAAGTCATGTGGGCCCCGTTTAGGTAAGTCAGTACATCAACTTCCCAAGATCGTAACTTTTTAATATGATCTTTGTTTTAGGCATAAGATAGCCCATTGGAAATATCTATCCGAGGAATACAACATTTGCCGAAAATTTCATGATGAAAATTTTTTACTGCAACAACATACCCAAAAAAACGTCGTTTAGGGCCTCAAAATGGCTCCAAAAGTCCAAGACCCAAAAAACTGCTAAAAATAGTAAATTACGAAAAATTGCCAGAAAGTTGTTTTGAGCCAGCTGGAAAAGGTGGGTGGCCACTGATATCCGCCTAGATCATACACCTTTGGCCATCCATTTCAAATTAACTAAGGAAATGTGTCCCAAGACACATGAGGAGATAGAATACATGTCTAGGGTCCCTTATTCATCAACAATTGGCAGCTTGATGTATGTGATGGTTTGCACAAGACAAGATATTGCACATGCAGTGGCAGTTGTGAACAAGTATAAGAAAAATCTAGGTAAAGAACATTGGGAGGAAGTAAAGTGGATTGTCAGGTATTTGAGAGGTACTTATACTCATAGATTATGCTTTGGAGGTTCAGACACTGTTCTACAATGATATGTTGATTCAGATATGGAAGGTGTTAAAGATAGCAGGAGGAACACCATAGGATATGTTTTTACTGTAGGTGGAACAACAATAAGTTGTATTTCAAAACTGCAAAAGGTTGTTTCACTTTCAACAACGGAAGTAGAGTATGTTGTTGCGACAGAGGCTAGTAAAGATATGATCTGGTTACAGAGGTTTATGTAGGAATTGCGAAAGAAGTAGGAGAATAGCAGGTTGTATTGTGACATCAAGAGTTCCATTCATATTGCAAAGAACTCAAACTTCCATTTTAAAATTAAGCATATACAACTCATGTACCATTTCATTCGATCCATCTTGGAAGATGGACATTTGAAGTTGGAAAATATACATAGTAGCTAGAATCCTGTAGACATGTTAACAAAGGGAGTAACCAGGGAGAAACTAAGTTCCTTCTCAGTTTCAGTTGGTATTCAAGCATGAAGGTGAATATGATAAATTTTCTAGGTCCAAGTTCGATCATAGTCCAACATGTACAACAAGATTGGAGTTGTTTTGATCAGTCTCCAAGTGGGAGATTGTTGGTTGTGGAGCATGATTATCTTCCTGATTCAGATGTTTTTTTCAGTTGTGCTTGGACCCCATTCTCTAACGGGGTGTGGAGGGGATTTCCCCCCGACAAATATCGCAAGGGGGTCCAGGGGGGGTGGAAACAATTTTTGTAGCCCCCCCTAGCAAGGGATTTAGGGGAAACACCTTCAAAGAGAAATATTGGGAAAAATTGCCTTATAAAATATTGTAAATTGATAGTCAATCTGGACCGTTCATTATAAGGTCACAAATCTAATGATAGAAGTTATTTTTATGGATATTTCCCTATAAGGAAACCTTATTTTATGAGGGAATGGTATTGTGGATGTGTATGTGTGTGAATATTATATTCTAAGAGAGGATATTGTGAGAGAAAGAAGAGGAAGTTACAACGGGTGTGTTGTAGATTGTATCCCTTCATTTTGTTGGATAATAAAAAGGAAGGACCTTGCAATTTCTTTGGTGGACTTAGCCAACACTGGGTGAACCACATATATCTGTGTCTCTATTGTATTGTGTATCTTTTGTGTTGTATTTCCATATTTGTTTTATTTTTATGCTCCACGATCATATTTTTTCTAATAGATAGGTCCCAAATAAGGGTTTTAGTGGGACCATTATACTCATTTTTTTTTCTACTCCTATGGATTTATACTCCTATCTGAATAATAGTGTAGTGAAATAATTCCCAAATTATTAATTGTTAATATTGTGTAGAAATTTCACAGCCTAGATGTATGAAGCAGGGTTTCACACACTGAATCTAAAAAATTTCCACATTATTTTTGTTCTAAATTGTTTCGGTGGAAAGGGTTAGGGTTTTGAGGGTTCCTATGAAAAAGGGATTTCCATGTTCTATATCTCTCTTATATATTAGAAGGGTCCAACAGTAGTACTCAGTCCAATATCTCAGGGCTCTAACTAAGGAGGCTCAACCATACCCTTATTTGTATTACCTGATTACCTTGGTATGTGAGAGTAGTCTTTGTGAGTGTTGTTCTTGGTGCCAATATAGCAGTCAGTTTGTCAATTGGCTAAGCTACAAATAGTTTCAGGAGACCTATGGGATTCTCTATATACCTAAGGGTACATGAGAATGAATGGTCGTGTACAAGTGTTTTCTAATGCGATACTACTCGAACAGGTACCAACAAGGGTTATAGAGGTTTCCAACCAAGTGAAACAATTTGTTTCCAACAACGTGAAACCATGATTATTTCTTGTGTGTATTATTCCCCACCCATAGTTTTACCCACTGAACAATAGATCATCTAGATTTGAAGATGTCGACACATGTCTCTATACTGTATTTTTTTTTCTAAAAATATATAGAGAAAAGGGATTTGATACCACTTGTAAGGTACCTGAAGGAAATATGCACAACAAAAATATAAATTTTATCACAACAGTTAACAGAAAGAATGAAACACTAAGCACAATGACACAATTGATCCAAAATAAGATTCCATTATTATCTTGAGATAAAAAATCACTTTCCTCTTCAAGTGGGAAATCTCCAACATAGTAGATTTGAAGTACAAATGAATTCATAAGACAACCTTTTCAATGCTTTCTACCCCTATTTATGTTATTTATATATTCTAAAGAACATTCTAGATGAAGAACTTTCTAGAGGCAGAACCTTCTAGTAAATATTGTTACATTAGATGCATTCACATTATTACATAGGTCTTATTTAATAATGATGACCTTATTACATAGAAAAGCATATTATTCTATCTAATTGAGGGATTAGGGAGGTTAGGACGCTAACATACTTTGGCCATCAATTGACCATTCCCTTATTCATCAATAAAACTAGGAAATAGGCTTACAACATTGAGGATAGCATCTATTATTAGCCTAGAATCAACCTTGAATAGGTTTTTAAAAAGTTAGGTTCCCTCTACTACAATTTCCTTAAAAGTGGTGACCTTAGAACCATCATATCTATCTATGGAACAAATGGTATTTATGGCCTTTCTTTTGTTCACAAAATGATGGAAAAATTTTGTGTTTTCATCGCCATCCTGCAACCAGAGGGCATGACTCTTCTATCTTAGTTATTTTTCCTTGTTTAAGAGTATTTTCCTTCTAGCTTGCTCCATATTTTTTAGCTCATCCCTTTGTTGGTTTCTTATAGGTCCTTAACCATTTTCATCTATCCAACACTATGATTTTGATTCTATGTCTAGTAGAGCGATTTATTCCCTCTTCCTTCTTTCCTTTTTATAGAAGATTGCAATCTATTTGGCCCACTTAATGTTATATAGGAATTGGAGGGAGAGATATGTCTAAGATGATGGATTATATGGAATTCAAATTCTTTTAATTGCCTCTAGGAAGGAGGGATCTTCCAACCAATTTGAATTCATTTTGAAGGGGTTGGGAGGCTTGCACATATGGGGATCTAGTTATAACATGATTGGTTTGTGGTATGAATCCCCTCCTAAAGTGACCCACTACTATATCCTTAAATTTTCCTCCATGAAATATTCAAATAAGAGGAATTTATCAAGAAGTTTTTCCACTCTTGCCTTTCCATAACACATATTTATCTAAGTTGGAGAAAACTTTGTAGGTTGGATGTAATAGAGACCTACTACTTCCAAAAAATATTGGATAAAAAACTCAAAAAGGGGATCAACTTGAGATGTTGAGCCCCAAATTTTGATAGTTCCCAACATGAAGTTCATGTCACCTATAATCATCACATGGTCAATATTAATCAAGGAATTTTGAAGGGTTTGGTTCCAATAATCCTGACGATCCACATAAGGCCCATAGATATTGAGGTAGAGGAATTCCAAATTCAGTTCATTTGAGAGGAAAGAGGTTCCAAATATAACTTGGATTGTCCATGAATTATATACATGTTTTATATGGAATACAATGCATATGAATGTTTGAGAGAGGAATCAGAGGTGCAAGTTGCAGACCAGAGAGGCCTTAGAGGCTTAAGAGGAAATATTTACTAATGCCTTCTTCTGAGGCTAATTTTTTTCCTTGAAAGTCCCAGATAGAAAAAACAAATCATTAGAATGCTTTAAATGTGAGGAGGTATTTTTTGAATTACCTAGATTAGCTTCTAAGGCGGCTTCTTTAGGGTTTTCCTAGTGCTCATTAGAACCATGATGGTCCTACTTCACAATTATCTTGACTACTGATGATATTGGTGAAAGATGAGCCTATACCAAAGAATTTGTGGTAAAATATTGTTGCATCTTCACTTCAAGATTCTTCACCTGAATTATACACTTCACTATCCTTTAGAAATCCTTAGCAAGGTGACCGTAAGTATGGAACTTCGCACACCAAAACATTATTCCCTCGTAATCCAATTCTTGATGAAAAGTGGAATTTTTCCTTTGAATGGTTATAGAGTCTACGAGGCCTCCTATTGAGTTTAGTTCATAGATGATTTTAGGGGCGAAATTTCGCTCATGGGAGAAATTAAGGGGCCTCTAATTTTTTATTGGGCGAATTTTTTGTATTAGAGTGATTTTTTTAAACTTATTTTATTAGCCCGTAATTTATTTTAAGGTAAAAATCGTGTACAGGGTTAGCCCATGTTTTTAGGAGGGATAGAGGAAAACAAATTATACTTATCCCCTGAAATTTGGAGGAACAAGCTTCCATTAGCCAAATTTCTAGAAATATGGGAATTTATGATAGCTTCTTCATCCTGCCATTTGGTAAAATCGATATTTATGGTTTAATTTCACCCCGATTTTGTGGTATGGGCAGTGGGCACTCAGCACTGGGTAGCTATAGCCTACAATCTTCCCTTTGCCCGATTTCCAAAGAACATGGAGATTTTTGGCCCTCCCACATGGTATAAATTATATGGGATCTGAAATGCATTCCCCATTTTACATCTTCATTCTTCTGTTACCTCTTATTTCCCCTTTGGGCCTTGAATTTTACGGGTTTAGTATTTTACTCTTGGAATTTCTTCTGGTTGGTAACGGGTTACTCCCAGGTTTGGCCCAGGCACTAGTTGGCAGACTATAGTGACCATATTTTGTTAATCCAAGACCCCGCTCGCAAAGGAGGACTCGCAGAGGAGGACCCCACTCGCGGCTCCGCGCTAAGGCTCGACCACAGTGGCAATTTTCAAAATCACATATCTGATTGCAAACTCACATATCTGATTGGTGTAGCGGCGGCTTCAGAGAGGTGCTTACTGATTTTGTATTTTCTTAAAGCCTTCCTTTATATGTTCTACTGTTGATATTTATGTCAAAGTTGTGAAGAAATTCAGGGTTTATATCCTTCTTATTGTTATGATGATGGATATATTGTTGCATTCAAAGGTTTACAAGTTACTTCAATTGATAGCCATCTCCCTTGGTCGCCTTCCCCCTTTCAAGCACTCTAAACACTCCATGTCACCTCCTGATGTCTAAGTAGGATCCAAACCAAGTGATTAGAGAGGATATTTACAAGCAATACATCCAATTCACTTGGATAGCACCTCATGAGGGTCTTAGTCCCAAGATGGATTTTTAGTCTAAGCACTCAAGCAACTAAGAGACAACCTTATTGGCAAACCTGTGTATATGCACAAACACTAGGTGCACACCCTTAGGATCCCTCTTGGATAATTTTAAGTAGCCTCTCATTGACTTCTTGTTAAGGCTAGTCACCACATCCCATACCCTAATAGGATTTACATCTAATCCACTTGCAGAAGACCAAGTCGGAGGAACATCTCATATTTAGACGTCCTCTCTATTATGATATTAAAGGGAGATTTTACTACCTTTACTGGGACTCGAGTGGCTT
>JASDQU010367565.1:0-11556 GCA_032191745.1 Picea mariana
GGAATGGAGGGAAAGAGAACATGAGGAGGAGGATTCCATCGTCGGGAATGATTCGGGTACAGTCGCTGCCCTCTGAGAATGTGGGCTCTTAAAAACTGTTAGGATCCTGGGCATGAGAGCCCAACTCAGATTGTTAGAGTACCTGGTTCACATGTGGGATGTGGACCAACAGTTATTTCACGTAGGAGTCCACACGCTGACACTAGATATCGAGGATATCTATTTTTTGATGGGGTTGTTACGACGTGGATACCATGCTACTTTGACCGGAGGTAGAGGCGGCGGACTTTCTATGAGCGAGTATGTTTGTCAATATTGTCTTCTCGAGGCAAAAAGAAGAAAGGGTAAGGTTGCCATTTGGGGGGTCCAATATTTGACCCTATGGACTATCTTGTTTACTATTGCCCGCATGGCTGGGAGCGCGGCTCCACACATGGCTCTCCAGAGCTATTTCCAATACACCATAGAGTGCACAGAGCCTCGGGTTTTCAACTGGTCGGACGTGATTCTCCGCAGTATGAAGAGGCAACTAACAAAGTGAAGAAGGGGTAACCTGAAGCAGTTTGGGTATGGGTCACTTTTGGTGTCATTATTCCTTGAGAGGGTCCCACCGCTGTGACTACAGGTAGATTGGGGTTTACCGGCCCCACAGGATATGAGGATGTTGAGGTGGTGTAACCTCATGGCTTGACATGTAGTAGGGCCTATAATCAAGTATAATGATTCATTTTTTGACTGGTTGAGGCCCCAGATGCTGATGATCGATGATTACGCATATGCCGGTTTGGATTTCCAAGGAGATCCGGATTCGGTCCTGCCTGAGGATGCTCGGTGGGGTGACTTAGGTGAGAAGTACACATTTTGTTCTTTTTTAATGTTTTTGCAAATTTTATTATATGAAATGTTTTTATGTTTATCCAAGGACTAATCAAAAATTTTCTTTTGATGACACAGATGTGGGGTCGTATCGACCTCCAGGAACATCTCCCATTCAGAGGTGAGGCGAAGCGACTCTAGTGGCAAGATGGGATGCTGAGGACTACGAGGCAGTGGAACAGAACTTAGAGGGGTTGACTGCGGATTTCCCAGACATCGTTATTGGGGAGATCCTGAGACGTTATCAGTGCCATACTGTGGGCGTGTCTGAGTCTCTCAGTCAACTAGTCCATAGGATAGCCCAAGCAGTTGTGTGTTATCGTGAGCGTCATCCGTGATGCTATTTTGTAGAATCTATGGGCTTCATATTTTGAGATTTTGATCTTTGGACAGAAACTTTTTGTAAAAACTTTTGATCGTTATATACATATATACGACTTCTATCGGCTTATTTTGTGTTGTATAATACATGTGATGTGTGATTGGTTTATAAATGTCCCAAATGTCTGTCTAACACATAGTTATCTAAGGCATCAATCAATGTATTTAGACATCTAGGAATGTGTTGATATTCGATATAATGAAAATAACATTCCAAGAGGTGAATTCGTAGATATACCCGTAATAAAGTAGGACTTCGGATAGCATAGACATTACTTAACTGTAGTACTACTAGCTGTGAATCGAGTCGTATAACCAGATGGTGGATATTGAGAGAAATAGAATCAATCAATAATTCGATGACGACGATATTATTGGTCGCACGATCGAGGCACACACCTCGTAAACTGATAAGTTCGTTTGTAGGTGCGTAGATTTCCCATGTAGCAGAAGCAAGGTTTTGAGTACTACGACTAGCGCCATCGGCGAAGCCAATTTGGGGTAGCAAAGACTCCGACATCTGGAAACCAAGCACAACGCGAGATAAGAAGTCGAGGGAAGAGACCAAATAACAGAAAAGAATACTAAAGTACCACACAAAAAGTATGATACAATAAAATACAAGCACTCATGCACAGGTGATCTTAAGCATAGTACTTCTTTAAGTACAACCCATTTATGGGTTCACTCAAAGGGATACCGTCGTAGTCCACCAACTCGTAAGCTCCTTTCTCCAAAACTCATCTGACGATATAAGGACCTCGCCACATAGCTTCAAATTTTTCGACTCCTAGCATATCCCAATCTTGTTCGTAAAGGAGAACCAGATCACCTTCAGAGAAAATGCGTGGCTTAACATGTTTTTCATATTGGGCTTTGACGCGTTTCTTTGGGGCTTATATAACTGGGGTGGCATTGTGACAGGTTTCGTCTAATTGCATGAGATACAATAGACGCTCTTCTTCAGCAGAAGTGTTTAGGAGAAGTTTGACGGCTAGTTTTAGGGAAGGTATCTCACATTCAATCGGCAAGATGGCTTCTAGACCATATACTAACTAGAACGGTGTAAACACAGTAGCAGACTTAACGGATGTTCGATAGCCCACAATGCTGAAAACAACATCGTGTGCCAACTCATTTTGTGAATCCCTATCATTTTTCGAAGCATGGTAATGAGGACCTTGTTTATTGCTTCAACTTGGTCGTTGGCTTGTGGGTAATAGGGTGTTGAGTTTTCATGGAAAAGACCCAACTTTTCAGTGAGTTCAGACATCATGAAGTTTCTAAAGTGGCTACCATGATCAGTAATGATAGCTTGAGGAACACCAAACTGAGCAATGATGTGATTGAATATGAATAATGCTGCAGTCTTTCCAGTATTGTCGAATGTTGGCATCTCCTCGGCCCATTTTGTAAAATAATCTACAGCTACATTAATGTATCCATGCCCCCCAGCTGAGTGAGGGTGACATGTCATGAAATCGATACCCCATTTCACAAAAGGACCAACGGAGACCACAGGGTGTAGAGGAGCAGGGTGTGATCGTGTTTTATTGTTGTAGGTTTGGCAAGCGTGGAATTTTTGGACAGCGATTATACAATCATTGAATAAAGAAGGCCAAAAATACCCCACTCGTAAGATCTTCTAGGCAATAGCATACCCAGACATGTGACCACCACATGCTTAAGAATGGTAGTCATTCGGGGCTTTCTCGGCTTTGTCAAACATGGGGCAGCGTCAAAAAATGGAGTCAATCCCACGACGATAAAGAGTGTCACCAAGGATAATATACTGACGAGCTTGGTAGCGTATTTGACGACAGTTAGTGCTAGACAAATTGGGCTGGAAAGTCTAGGTCTGGAGATATATGATGATATCTCCATACCAAACGTCATTGGAACTGATCAGGAAAAGGGATTCATTGGGTAATGAATCATCTGCTACATTTTTCGTCTCAGAACAGGGAAGGTCGCATATCAACTCGACAAACACAAAGGATTTCTTGGACTTAGCGCGTTTGAATTCTAAGTCAAACTCCTAGAGTATTATGATCCATTTGGAGTATTTTCCCCCTAGAAATTGGAGTGTAAGAATGTGCTGCATAGGGTTGCAGTTGGAAATCACAGTAGTCTTGCATAAAAGGATATAGTGGCGGAAACGTTGAACAGCTTGGACAGTGGCCAAGGCCTATTTTTCAACATGTAAATACTTGGTTTCGGTAGTCGTGAGACTCCGACTCAAATAATAAATGACAAGTTCGTCATGAGAATCATCCTCCTAGACTAGAACCATAGCGATGGTATAGTCCAAGGCTGCAAGGTAAAGGAAATAATCCCGACTGTAATTAGGTGGGAAGAGTAGTGGGGTACGAGTTAAAGACAGTTTCAAAGCTTCGAAATCTTTGTCAGCAGTGGTATCCCATACGAACTTAGAACCTTTCTTGAGAAGTCGCATAAATCCAAGAGTTAGCTCAGCATAGTTCTGGATGAAACGACGGAGAAGGTTTGTCTTCCCTTGCAAACTTTGGAGCTGGCGAAGTGAGGAAGGAAGAGGAAGATTGAGAATCACCTCGACCTTCAAAGGATCTACCCTGATCCCTTGACATGAAACAATAAAGCCTAGAAGTCGGTCGGATTCTACACAAAAAACACATTTGTGGGGATTCAAGCGTATATGGTAAAACCGACATCGAAGGAAAATGGCACGGAGGTGTGTTCGATGATCTACACAGCGCATGGAATGAGATGGTAAGTCATCGATATATGGCTACACAATGTGTTTTATATCATGAAAGGCGTAATACATAGCACGTTGAAAAGTTTTGTCGGCATTCTTTAAACCGAATGGAAGTTTCTAGTAGGCAAAAGTGCCCCAAGGACAAATAAAAGCAGTCTTGTGTTAGTCTGCGGGTATGATATTGATTTGATTATATCTGGAGAAACCATCCATCGGAGAGAATATTTCACTTTCGACACAATCGTCAACGATCTAGTCAACGAAGGGGGTAGGAAAGTTGTCTTTAGGACACGCTTTATTAATGTCTCTATAATCAACACACACGCGGATCGTACCTTGTTTCTTATTAATCGGAACAAGATTGGAAACCCAGTCAGTTAGAGCCACAGGGTAAATAAAGCCAGCTTTAAGAAGTTTCTCAACTTCAAGCTTGATAGCAGTTGCTTTACGTGGGTGGACCGGATGAAGTCGTTGCCGAATGGTTTTAGCGCACGAGTATGTCTTAATCTCGTGTACCAAAATGTCAGGGTCAATACCTGGCATTTCTTCATAGCTCCATGCAAAGACGTCACGAAATTATTGGAAAAGAGACTTGCAGGTGACAACTTCTTCATGGGAACACGAAGCTCCGATATGCCCATTTTCAAAAACTCCAGGTTTTATGGATATGTCGAGGGGGATGGTGGGTGAGATATTACTTAAGTTTCCTTCATAGAACATATCATGTGTAGACTCGAGAAAGGTAGAAATGACGACAACGGTCGACGAGGTTGAGATCCATTGGTAACTCTCAATGGTGTGTTGTTCCAGGAAGAGGATGGAATGATGATGTCCATCGTCCCGAGGGGTATCTTCCATGGACATAATAGACATAATCATCTTGTCCGTAGGAAAAATGATGCAGAATGGATCTGCAGATAAATCACCAAGAGAGGGGGTAGAAGGGGTTGTCAATTGAATGGCTTGATAAGCAGATTCGACCAGACTCAAAGGCATTTGGTCACCATAATGAAGATGATCGTCGAGGTTGGGTACTATCCACGGGTTGTAAGACACAGGGGTTTCATGAACAGAGGTGGATATCATGTTGATCGAGGCGACAAACGGATGTGGAACATCGGGTGGTGGAATGGGGAAAGTACCCATCAAAGAGGAATCTTTAAGAAGACCCACACTGACGTTCTCATATCTAGGGGGGGGGGTTTGCAATGAAAGGTATGTTGTCGGTATGTGCATCGGAGTGAAAGAAGGCCAATTGGTCCACCGTAACTACTTTTCCTTAATGTGGGAAACGTATGACATGGAAAAGAGTGGACACAACTGCACGCATGGAATCGATCCAACTACGTCCAAGTAGAAGGTTGTAATCGAGAGGAGCGTCAAAGACCTCCACTTCAACGTTGACCGTTTTGCCTTCTAACATAATAGGCAACGAAGGGAGGACATCGTAAGACTTAAAACTAGATCCATTGAAGGCTTTGAGCGTGTTGTGGGATTTAGTTAAAGGAGGATAGTCGATGGCTTTCCAGCAGGTAATAGACATGACACACGTCAAGGCACCCTCATCAATAACTATTCTACAAATGTTATTGTCAGAGACAATAACTTGTATTTGGAATGCGAGTTGAGGGGGTAACCTTGGAATGTGATCTTCCAAGTCAAAAATTATTAAATTTGTATCGGTAGGGTCGATTCCACCAATAGCTTTCAACAGTGCCTTTCATTGTATAGGACAACTCTGAAGGACTTTGAGGGATGACATCACAGATGGTGCGTGGGCCAGATCTTCCACAATACTGTAATTCTGGGCAGCACGTGCATTAGGATTGAAAGCATATTTTCAAACAACACCCTTTGGGGGAGGGCGAAGAACTATATCTAGGCTCGGTCGTTCGAGATGAAGAGGACCGTTGGTAGGTGGAGTCATGGGAGATAGTTGGACCAACGAAGGAGGTATTTCATCAACCTTCTCTTTGGAGGAAGAATAATCTTTGGCTCGAGTGGTAAGTGTGATGTCATTCTTCTTTGAATCACTTGTACACATTAAAACATAGGATGTATTGGAGGGGGAAGGTTGGTCATGAATGACCAATTGGTCCTGTTGTTGAGAAGGGAAGGGTTGTGACAACACGGCCGGAGTAGGTGGTTTCGAGGTCCCTTGAAGGAACTTAGTAACCTCGGCTCATCTTGGACAATCCTTAGTGTAGTGATCATCACCACAGATAAGACAAGGGTATCGGGGTTTGCACTTATCCTTATCGTCAACAGGTTGTGTTTTGGTCTTCTCAGATTGCGGATTATTTTTATCCTCCTTGTTCTTACCCCTTCCTTTTTTGGATTTATTTTTTCCAGCGGGGGTAGATTGAACAAAGTTCACCTTAGAAGTCTTGTCGATGGGAGGGGTAGGAGACGAAGCATTTTGAACATTAGAAGCAACGGATTTGGGATTGTTGCTAGAGGCTTGGACGGAATGGGGTTGGGCATGGAAGGTGCCAATCACATCGTCAGCTGCATGAGAAGCAGCAAGAGTAATTGAAGTAGCAGAAGTAGAAGGATGAGGTGCGTTAGGGAGTAAGTCGTAAAGAGTACATGTTTGTGAGTAAACAAGGTCAAGGTATTGAGCATGACTGATTGCCTATTCTTCTGTGACAACTCCAACCATGGAGATCTCACGAGCGATGTCATTCACGAATGATTTCGTGAACCACTCTGCCAACAACTGATCGGGAAGTTCAAGTTTGATGAGACGTCATCTCCGTCGCCACTCATGAATGTGATCAGAGATATGAGTGGCTTTGGTTTATTTGAAAGAATTCAAAATTTCAGTTCTCGTTTCGTAACAGATCGGTAATTGGTAGTGGGTGAGGAAAGCCATAGTGAGGGTGTTTAAGTCAGTGAAGAAGCCTCGTGGTAATTATATATACCACTTCACGACGGAACCTGTGAGGGTTCGCTGAAAAAGGCGTAAATGAATAGAGTCATCCATCAAGGAGTTGGATGAACACCAAAGGTGAAAATTCATTACATGATTGTTCGGGTCCTCTCCTGGTTTACCATCGAATTTAGGGATGTCGGATGGTATTTTGGCCGGTATGGGGGGCCATTGAGGAGAGTGACGGATCGGATCATTTAAAATTCTTGACAGATCAGGGAGGTCCATGGTGGCTAAAATGGGTAACTGTCTATTCACATGTGGGTACTAATGACTTTGGGGAGGGAGTCTCATTGATAGACCAATGGGACCATAAGCAGTTTGCATATAATGCGAAGATTCGGGCAGATTCGGTTGTTGGTGTGGAGGCAAGTAATTCATGGGGTTGTATTGGTTGGGGTTGTTCCCTTGAACAGGGGCGTGGGGTTGAGCGTTCGAGCCCCAAATAGGATTAGACGTACCTGGATATGGTTGGCATGTACTAGGGGGTATGAAGGAGCTATCTTGAGGTTGTTGCCCCCCAGTCGAGTGAGGATTATTTTGAATAAGATAGTTCCAATACTGGGCCAAGGGTGGAGGTATATTTTGTCCATAGGGTGGGGTAGGTGGGGGTTGCCCTCCAATCGAGGGTTGCRTCCCAATTGGGATTTTTCTTGCAAAAGGGGATTGGGTTTGGCCTCCTTGGTGAAATTGTCCACCGACAGGAATCTGGTAATTAGGTGTAAAAGATGGGATGGTGCCACTAGGGTCGGTGCCTCTGATAGAGGATGGAAGAGGCCCTCTGAAAGGGGGTCGAGGAAGTGTCAGAATGAAACTAGGAATGAGATGGTGCCAAGAAGGAGTGGAAATGTCAGGAGTCTCGGATGGAATTTGTGTTGGAGCGGGAATAGAAGCATTTAACGCATGATATCTGGGTGGAAGTGTTGGAGTGAATCTAGGTGAAAGCGGAGCTTGGCTACCCACCGTAATCCCGGTGTGAGGACGTGTAGTATCTAGGACCATTATGTAATGGACCGTTTGTAGGGGGATAGTCAAGATGTGATCAGCTGGCGGAGCGTCTGAACCAGAAAAATAATAGGCAGTAGTAAAAGGTATTGTGCCTAGATCAGATGTTTCGGGTAGCTCCGGTGTGACAATGATATCAACACCTGCTCCTGAGCCAAAGAGATCCTGTCTAAAAATGCCAGTAGTCCAAAAAGGATCTTGACCCTCAGGTCCTGTGAAAGGTCCGGTTGGTAATCCAGAAGACTCAACAACTATTTCTCTGGAAGAATTCACTTGAACAATACGTCTCTCAGAGTCGAGAGGAAGTCGAAAGTCCTCTCGAGAATTGGTAATTCGGAACCATTCTAAAGAGTTAGTTCTTTCCACTTGTGGAGTGGCAACATCTTGGACTTCACTCTGTTGAGGAGAGCCCTCCGGTGAGTTGGTAGGCAAGGGTTGAGAACCTTCTAGATCTTCTGGGGGTAGGCCTTGCATTCTACGTGAACAACATGGAGGGTCAATTGTGATCGAGTTGAAATCTTACGAAATAAAATCTATGGCCAACTTGGGTAAACAAACAACACGTGCTAGTAAAATCTAGGAAGCAAAACCAAGCAAACAAGACCTTCCAATTCCGAAGTCACTAGTTGGTGATGAAATCCAACATTGTGACGAAGAGACAAGAAGGGGCTAGGCTAGGGTGGAAAAGTTACATTGACGACGCTTAACGGACTTACACCCTGGTGTAAGCTCCCACACATAATCATGGGTATACCCTCCAAGGAGCCCGAGTGAGTCTGGCCAACATCGATTCCAGGTACTGTGAAGACTTACCCCTTCACAGTCACCTTGTGTAAGACCCTAAGAAGATAGGCTACTAAGGTTACCACAAACAACAATGATGCCAGGGGAAACAATCAATAGTCCAATCCACACGCAAGGGCAAGGTATCTAGACTGAAATCAACTCAAGAGGCTTCCACTCATCATTGTGGGTATACCTTCAAGTGACCCCCGTAATACGTGCAATCTCTACACTGAGATCAACAAAGCAGGGTGAGTAACTCTGTCAATCTCAATGCGACCTCAGGTTTGACCCTTGTCTGAGAAGGGCTTCCCAGGACAAAATGTTGCAAATGGAATTTGACACTCCTTATCACAAGATACTATTGTGTGTTTTGTGCTTTGGAGAGTGTGTCTCACTGCCTATTCCAAAGCTCTAGCCTAGCTAATGTTGGTGCAAAAGAGCCCTAGAAAAAGTTACTAGTTGAATTTTAAAGTTGTGCAATATTATTAAGGGTTGTTGTTACGCAAAAAGGAGACGGAAATGAAACCAATGTTGTGTAAGACTCTGACCCAACAATGCATAAATAGGGATGAATGATACAAATTTATCTTCGATGAATTCTATCTACAAGAGGGAAAGAGGAGTTTTCTGGAACAATGTGAACTACGATGTACGATCTTTCTTGAAATGTAATATCAAACAATCATGAACAACGCAAATTCCCTATTCCTTTTCTTTCAATATTTGAATGCCAATATTTTTCGAATAAATGGTTGCTTAAAAAAAGAAAAAAAAAGAAAAAAAACTTTATTTTTTTATTAGAAACCAAGCAACAGAGATGGAACTAAGAAAAAGTAAGCAACCAACGAAAATGAAAAACTCAACAAACACCCAAATCGATCTTTCAATGAAGATAAAAATAACAAACTGACAAGACCAGTCTCTTCAAATGCACATGGGTAACAATTTTCCAAGTAATAAGCAATTGAAAAGGACAATTAATCTTAACTTTTAATCCAATCAAAGGCTCCTGACCAAACAAGCACTTGGATTTCAGAATCAGAGATTATACCCTTGTTAAGAAAAGGTCAAGAGGTAAAAATTGAGAAAAAATGATCAAGAAGAGTTTTTGATTTTCGAAAACTAATCATTCGCGAAATTTGAAGTCAAGAAACAGTCAATCACTGGCCAGAGAAGTTCTTCCCAGTCACACAAACAAATATGGGCATTTGAAGACACAAAAAGACCTAATCCAAAGTTTTTACAAGTGAGTTTGCAGTCTGACAGTGGGGTACAGTACGAGAATTAGGGAATCTCACAGCCTGGACACAAGCAGGGTGCAAGAAGGTCACACTAAACTGAACACTAGGGTGCGAACTTCAGTGATTCTCGCGGGCCACAGAAAGGTACAATGCGAGAAGGTTTCTAATCAAGCAAATTTTGGAAAAAGGATAGAACTTTTGAGTGAACTTCTGGATCCCGGGAGTCTGTAAGGATCTCCTAAAGACTTGGAGATTGATTGGGAATGAAAAAGGGTAGGTCAAGAGCAAATGGCCAAGAAAAACCACCAAAATGGGTTGTATCCCCAGTGGAGTCGCCAATTTTGTTACTGGATAAATCGGTAGGTGCGGACACTAACAGATCTCCCTAGATCCACCTGGATCTAGAACAAAACAGGATAGGACATGACTCTTTCTCTAAGTTGCAGTTATTGAATCTACTACCGAGAAGGAATGAGTGAAATACCTTTATATCGCTTCCTTAGGTCTCTGTTGTTCCTGCTTTGCTCCGGTGCTCTTGTGAAATCAAGTCCAAGACAACACAAACCAACCAAAGTGAAGATAGCAAAGTATATTCAATGTCAACCTATGCATATGATCAAGGAGTTATGCAATAAAATAAAAGTGATTTTATGGGAAAGGGACATGCCGCTGTATTATATTAAATGAAAGTAGAATATACAACCAGATCGCCTTGATGTCGCAAGCTTCCTTTCAGTGGCCCTTGGTTCCAACACACACACACACTCTACACTTGCATGAAGAATATCCAGTACAACTTGATAGACAAATAGAGTCTTCAAGCTTCTATCCAAACAGAGTTCTTCACGCAATTCTTTCACCAATTCTTCATTCAATCTTGCTTAACCTTTTCCATGAGAAACCTTTCAATATATAGGAGAAGGAGAGATGGTTAAATGGATGAGGATGATCCCACTAAATCTGAGAAGTCAATAGGATGCCAACCATGCGAATGCCAACTCATTTTCTAGAAGATTCCCTTCTAGAACCTTTGTAACCTCTTCTCTTTTCCAAGCTTTGAAACAGGTTCGCACCCTACCTAGAGCAGACTACAAACAGTTCGCACTCCAAGTATAGGGTTGCCTACGAGAATGAAGGATTTTTGCACCCTATAAAACAGGCAGCCTGCGAACTCATCTTAAAAATATGCTTTTTGGAAGAAGACAGTAGTCACTTTTCTCAAGCAAAAAGTCCTTATGAGAGCCTAAACACATAATTGTAGAGACATCACCAGAGTGACCAAAATAATCTATAACAACTACAACCGCTTCTGATTCCACCTACTATTTGGCGGGATATCTCTATGGATTTTATTGTAGGCTTACCTAAATCAGGAAATAAATCAATTATCATGGTGGTAGTTGATCGTATTTCCAAGTATGCTCATTTATGTGCTCTTCAACACCCATTTACAGCATCCACTGTCGCTCAAATTTTCATGGATGAGGTCTTCAAGCTTCATGCCATGCCGCATTCTATTGTTTATGATCGTGACCCAACTTTCACCAACAATTTTCTGCAAGAATCGTTCAAGCTCCAAGGCACCCAATTGCATCTCA
>JASDQU010367566.1:0-11412 GCA_032191745.1 Picea mariana
TATGCATGTGTTTCAATGTTGTGTTGTGTGTATGATTTCATGTTGAATGTATGAAGTCTGAGAGAGGAGAAGAATTAGTTTCAATTGTTTCTCTTCCTGATAATTCCTGCAAGGAGTGCAGTGAACGTCTGCAAGGTGTGCGTTGACGAGGGTCTGAATTTTATCTCAGAAAGCTCAGGAGAGATACTATTGTTCTCATACCAACTGAAGTGCAGGTGAAGCACAGAGTCGTGCATGTGTGAACAGACCAATTGAAGCCTTGGATTTTATAAATCCAGAAGGAAGGTTGAAAGAACATTGTTGCAAGGAGTGCACAGGGTCGGAGACTAAAATAACCAGAGGTTATTTGATGGTTTTCCATAAGGAGTGCGAGCATGGATCCTTTTGGAAGCTTGAGTTTGCAAGTGAAATCTCAGGAGGGATTTAACCTTTGAAGTGCTCAAAGGGAGACAAAGATTGAAATCGTCTCATTGAATTCAAGTTCAGGAGGGAGAACACTGATTCGTTTGGGCATCTGGTGGTCGGAATTCTCCATGGAGAACTCGCGAAATCACGAGGACCGTAGGATCCAGAGGAGTTGTAAGTTGGTTAGGAGTTGGATGAATCCGCCACCCTGGCATCAAGAGTCAACGTGGACTGTTTATCATGATCAGTTTGAGCTATCAGAGAATTTTGGAAATTCAGGATCCGTAAGTTTGGAGTGAAGACCAAAATCCTTGGTCACTCTAATTTCTGAATTGCGAAAGGGATTATCAGGTGTGGGATTTTGGCATTTCGACATTTAGGGGTTCGGCATTTCGGAATCTCTGATGACAAGGAGTCGGGGCCCTTTGCATTGAAAACACCGAAGTCACAATACACGACGTGTCTTTGGAGTGGAATTTCAACATTTCGGCATTCCAGGGTTCGGGAAGTAGAAGAGGCGGTGACTTTGGAACCGAGAGTTTCAAACTCCCGGTTTACGAAATCACGAAGAGGAAAGGTAAATTTCCCAAAAAGTTGAGGGACAGTAGCCATTGGGAACCAATCGGGTTTCGAGGTTTCAGGACTCAAGAAGTGGAGTTGCATGGTCAACACAACTCTCAAAATCGTGAAGAGAGAAATTCCAAAAGGTGGGTCCCAAGTATCAGTCAAAGGATATGTGCGGCGGAAGTCAAAGGAGGGGTCAAGCTTCGGCGGAAATCCCGAAAGACCATCGATCTCACATTCTATGGGACGTTGAGCCCATTTTAGCATTCCGACATTTCATAATTCAGGGAATCATAAGGGAAGAGGAACGACTATTGGTTGTTCGGTCAAAGTCCTGAAAGTCGAAACTAGTGAGTAACAGGTGGCATGTGCTCTTCGCATTGGAGGAGTCAATTTTCGTCGACGTTTCACATTTAGACGAACATAAGAGTTGTAACATTGCGTCGAGAACATCCAATTCGTGAAGCCCAAAATCTTTCGTGGCTTAAAAAAAGGGTTTAGTTAATCCTTGGTGTGGTTTTAGTGAAGATCCTGCGCAGATCTCGGCCCGAAGGTTAGGAGTCTGCACCATCATGGTATCAGAACATAGAAAAAATTCTTTGCTTTATGTAGCAGAGATAAAAGAGGAGAATTTTCTAGCCATGCCACTGAGAAGAAGACATAGGCCAATGCCTGATCCAGCAGTGGAAAGAGAAATGCATGAGTTACGTGCCAGACTTGATGCTATGGAGACAGCACAGAGGCGCACAGTCGACGTTGGGGATATCAACGAGGCTGAAAGTGAAAATGAAGCTGGAAACAAAGGAGAAGAAGTTTTAGTCAAAGATGTTGCAGACAAACGCCTATTCAAGGTTCTTGCAAGGATAGGTACCAAAGCAAAAATGGACATTCCCATGTATGAGGGAAACTTAGATGATGAAGAACTTCTAGACTGGATCAGAGCTCTAGACAAATACTATGACTATGAGGATGTCGAGGAAGATAAGAAAGTAAAATATGCCATTACTAGACTTAAAGGGCATTGAGCACTATGGTGGGATGAACTGCAGGCTGACAGACGCTGCAAGGGCAAGCAGAAAATCAAAAGCTACGATAGAATGGTTGCAAAGATGAAAGCCAAATTTATACCCAAGGATTATCAAATCACTCTGTTTCGGAGGATGCAGAATTTGAGATAGAAGCTAATGTTAGTGAAGGAATACACTAAAGAATTCTACAGGATAAACATCAGAGCAGGTCATCGGGAAAGCAATGATGAAAAAATTGCTAGGTACATGAATGGTCTTCTATATGAAAATCAAGATGAGATGATCATGGTGACCATTCAAAATGTGGAGGATGCTTATCAGATAGCTCTGAAATATGAAGAGAAGTTGAGCCGGAAGCAAGGTCAAATAGGTCAGGGTAGAAGTCAAGCCAGAGGAAAAACAATTGCCCAAGACAAAACTCAGAAACCTAAAGAAGAGGGGAAGAAACCTCAAACTCAACCCAAGAGAGGAGGAAGCTCACAGGGAAGGCAGTATGTTGATAGAAATACTTTTCCTCGAGCCAGAGAAAGAGGAAGAGGCAGAGGAGGTGAATTGAAATGCTTCGTCTGTGGAAAAATCGGACATAACTCCTATGAGTGCCCAGATAAGAAAAAGTATTGTGGTGAAACTCACATTACCAAAGATCAAGGATGGAATGTTGAGGCAGAAGATGCTAAGGGCAGAATATCTTTGATCATGAGGAAAGTTCTCTTGAAGCTAGAGAAGGAGGCAGAGAACCTAGCCCAAAGAAACAGTATATTTTGGACTGCTTGCAAAACTAAAGACAGGGTATGCAAGGTCATAGTGGACAGCGGTAGCACAGACAATCTCGTATCTACAGAGATGGTAGAAAAGCTGGAGCTGGAGACTATTGTACATCCAAGCCCATACAGAGTTTCATGGCTACAAAAAGGACATCAGGTAAATGTCACTAAACAATGTTTAGTTTAATTAAAAATAGGATGATATAAAGATGAAATATTATGTGATGTCATCCCCATGGATGTTTTTCATCTATTGTTGGGTAGACCGTGGCAATATGACAAAAACGTAGTTCATGATGGGAGAAAGAACACGTACACCCTGGAAAAAAAATGGTAGGACTCACATGTTGTTGTCGATTAAGGATAAAGAGGTGAAAACAAAGATGAGTAACACTATACTTCTCATGAGTGGGAAGGAACTTCTTAATGAGGTTAAGAAGAAGGAAGACAGACAATTTATTATGGTCAGGAAGCCAAAAAAAATTTTGACTAGTACGAGAATAGATGATTTACCAGAAGAAATCCAGGAGTTGTTGGGAGAGTTTGCTAATATAGTAGTGGACAAACTACCTTGTTCATTGCCACCTATCAGGAGTATAAGTCATCATATCGATCTCATACCTGGAGCCAGTTTACTGAACAAAGTAGCATATCGGTTGACGCCACAGGAAAATGAAGAAGTTAAGAGATAGGTCCAGGACTTAATGGACAAGGGATTGATTCGAGAAAGCTTGAGTCCATGTGTTGTTCCGACAATGCTCAGCCCAAATAAAGACAGAGGCTGGAGAATCTGTACAGACTCAAGGGAAATCAATAATATTACCATCAGATAAAGATTTCCATTGCCAAGGATGGACGACTTGATGGATTTCTTGAGTGGAGCAAAGTTTTTTTCAAAGATTGATTGAAAATCGGGTATCATCAAATTCGAATGAGAGAAGGTGATGAATGGAAGATAGCATTCAAGACGAATGAGGGGTTGTATGAATGGCTTGTCATGCCATTTGGCTTAACGAATGCACCTAGTACTTTCATGAGTTTGATGAATGAAGTGTTGAAGGATTTCATAGGGAAATTCGTCATTGTATATCTTGACGATATATTAATTTTCAGCAAAACTTAAGCAGAGCACTTAAAGCACTTAGTTGTAGTAATGAGGAGATTACAGCAAGAGAAATTGTTGATTAATATGAAGAAATCATCATTTATGAGGACATAACTCATTTATTTGGGTTTTGTTATCTCTACAAATGAATTAAAAATGGATCCGGAAAAGATAAAGGTGATTAAGAATTGGCCACCGCCGAAGAGCGTGTTTGAAGTTCGAAGCTTCCATGGTTTGGCTAGATTCTATAGGAAATTCATTCGAAACTTCAGTGGAATTAGCGCACCGATGATGGATACGGTGAAGAAATGACACAAATCTTTTCACTAGACAGAGGAAGCAGAGAAGAGTTTCAACCTGCTGAAGAAGAAGATCATTGAGCAACCAGTTCTGGTTTTGCTAGATTTTAGCAAGACATTCCAGGTCAGGTGTGACGTAAGTGGATTTGCAATTAGAGCGGTCTTGAGCCAAGACGACAGGCCGATCACATATTTCAGTGAAAAACTAAATGAAGCAAAGATTAATTACTCCACATATGACAAAGAATTATATGCAGTCATACAAGCATTGAAGAAATGGAGACGTTATTTGGTTCCCAAGGAGTTTGTTTTGTACAGCGAGAATCACGCTTTACAATTCGTGACTTGACATGAGAAGTTGAACCAAAAACATGCTAAATGGGTTGAATTCATGTAGAATTTTACTTTTGTGATTAAGCATATTTCTGGAACTGCTAACAAAGTTGTTGATGCTTTGAGCAGGAAATGTTTTCTTATGCAGTAATTTAGAGTCAAGACTTTGGGTTTTGATAACCTTAAAGAAATGTATAGGAATGATCCAGACTTCAAGGAGGCATATGAGGCATCTGAGAATCCAATTCTCAGCGATAGAATCCAATGGAATGAATACATGATCCAGGATGGATTATTGTTCTGGGGAAATCAGCTATGTATTCCAAAATGCTCCATGAGGGAGAATTTGTTGAAGGAAAAACACAGTGCAGGATTGGTCGAACATTTCGATCATGAAAATATGTTCTCAAAGTTTAATGGCTCATATTTTTGGCCAGGGATGAGGACAAATGTCAAGAAATTTGTAGACAGGTGCAGAATTTGCCAGCACACAAAAGGAAAAAGGCAGAACACAGGGTTATACCAACCATTACCCATACCTGAAAGGTCGTGGGATGCAGTGAGCATGGATTTCATATTGGGACTGCCAAGAACATAGAGAGGATATGGTTCAATCTTTGTGGTAGTTGACAGATTTTCAAAAATGGCACATTTCATACCATGCCAGAAAACTAGTGACGCAACTCATATTACGAACTTGTTTTTCAAGGAAGTCGTCAGACTTCACGGTTTGCTAAAGAGTATCATGTCTGATCAAGATACCAAGTTTGTAGGGAATTTCTGGAGGACCTTATGGAAGAAGTTGGGGACAAGTTTGTCTTTTATCTCAACATATCATCCTCAGACAAATGGATAGACAGAAGTCATGAACATGAGCTTGGGAGATTTGTTAAGAAGCTTAGTGATTGAACACCATAGTCAATGGGATCACATTCTTCCATAGGCGGAATTCTCTTACAATGATTCACTCAATAGAAGCACAGGGCAGAGTCCATTCTAGATTGTGTATGGAATGCATCCAAAGGGAGTTTCTAAATTGAAAGATGTAGAACAAGTCGAATTCAAGAGTGCTAGTGTAGAGGACTTTTCAGAAGGAATGAAGGAGCTTCACAGCCGAGTTAAGGAGCGATTGTAGGGTTCAAGTCAAGAATACAAGCGGAGAGCAGATAAACATAGGCGAGAACTTCAATTTGAAGTTGGTGATCTTATTCTTGCGCATATGAGGAAGGAAAGGTTCCTAAGGGGAACGTATAACAAGTTGAAGATGAAAAAGATTGGACAGTGCAGGGTCATAAGGAAATTTGGGGCAAACACATATGAGATTGAATTACCTGATGGGGTCAGAATCTCACCGATATTCAATGTTGCAGATTTGTACCCTTACAGAGCTGAAGAAGCAGAAGCAGAGGAGGAACAGGAAGAGGTTCAATGGAAAAAACAAATGCCTATAGCTGAAAAGACACAGATGGAAGGCATAATTGACAAAAGGATTAGCAAAAAGACCAAGAGGAAAGAGTATTTTGAATACTTGGTCAAATCGAAGGGGCATCCAGTTGAAGATGTCAGTTGGGAGGATGAAGCAGCAATTCATAGGCATGGACAGACCATGCAAGAGTTCATGAAAATTTTCAAGCAAGGGAGTATGATGCAAGAGCATCGTACATAGCCAGCCAAGAAAGCATAAAGGTGGAAGACAGCTGGAAAAGCACCAACACACATTTTGAAATGTTTTAAAAAATTAATGAGCAAATATTAATGTAATAGCTAGGGGAAGTGTACTTACATTTATATCTAGATGTTGCAAACAAATCTTGAGCGATTTCTCTCATATGTTGAATGTGATAGGCATTTAAGTCTATTTAATGAAAGTAGGTATATTTGATTTAATAGATTAGACAGTTTAGAAGTGTAAGAGGGAAAACGGATATAGACACCCTCACCCTTGTATCATTGTAATTTTTGGGAGATGATCATTCAAAATTCATAAGCTGGAGAGCTGTAACAGAGAGTTGTAGAGAAGAACCCATGTATAGGAGCACTTGAGTTAATATATGAATCTTTGACTCAATTTTCATGGTGTTGTGACACTTACTGTTTACATTTGTTGAAGGGTATGTTTACAGTTGATTGTTTCTTTGTTATGCATTTGTTTCAATGTTGTGTTGTGTGTATGATTTCATGTTGAATGTATGAAGTATGAGAGAGGAGAAGAATGAGTTTCAATTGTTTCTCTTCCTAATAATTCTTGCAAGGAGTGCAATGAACGTACGCAAGGTGTGTGTTGACGAGGGTCTGAGTTTTATATCAGAAAGCTCAGGAGAGATACCGTTGTTCTCATACCAGCTGAAGTGCAGATGAAGCACAGAGTCATGCAAGGTGTGCACAGGCCAATTGAATCCTTGGATTTTATAAATCCAGAAGGAAGGTTGAAGGACCACTAATGCAAGGAGTGCATAGGGTCGGAGACTGAAATAACCAAAGGTTATTTGAATGTTTTCTGCAAGGAGTGCGAGTAGGGATCCTTTTGGAAGATTGAGTTTGCAAGTGAAAGCTCAGGAGGTATTTAACCTTTGAAGTGCTCAAAGGGAGACAGAGATCAAAATCGTCTCATTTAAGTCAAGTTCAGGAGGGAGAACACCGATTCGTTTGGGCAGAATTCATCGAGGAGTGCATCTGGTGGTCAGAATTCTCTATGGATAACTCACAAAATCGCGAGGACTGTAGGATCCAGAGGAGCTATAAGGTGGTTAGGAGTTGGATGAATCCGCCACCCTGACATCAAGAGTCAACAAGGACTGTTGATCATGATCAGTTTGAGTTGTCATAGCATTTCGGGAATTCAAGATTCGTAAGTTTGGAGTGCAGACCAAAATCTTTGGTCACTCTAATTCCTGAATCGCGAAAGAGATTATCAGATGTGGGATTTCAGCATTTCGGCATTTTGGGGTTCGGCATTTCAAAATCTCTGATGATAAGGAGCCGGGGCCCTTTGCATTGAAAACCCCAAATTCGCAAAATGAGACGTGTCTTTGGAGTGGAATTTCAACATTTCGGCATTCTAGGGTTCGGGAAGTAGAGGAGGCAGTGACTTTGGAACCGAGATTTTCAAACTCCTGGTTCGCGAAATCCTGAAGAGGGAAAGGAAAATTTCTCGAAAAGTTGAGGGACAATAGCCATTGGGCACCAATCGGGTTTCGGGGTTTCGGGACTCAAGAAGTGGAGTTGCATGGTCAACACAACTTCTGAAATCATGAAGAGAGAAACACCAAAAGGTGGGTCCCAAGTATCAGTCAGAGGATATGTGTGGCAGAAGTCAAAGGAGGGGTCAAGCTTCGACGAAAATCCTGAAAGACCATCGATCTCGCATTCTATGGGACGTTGAGCCCATTTCGACATTCCGGCATTTCGAAATTCGGGGAATCATAAGGGAAGAGGAATGAATGTTGGTTGTTCGCTCAAAGTCCTGAAAGCCGAAACCAGTGAGTAATAGGTGGCGTGTGCTCTTCACATTGGAGGAGTCAATTTTTGTCAACGTTTCGCATTTCAACGATCGTAAGAGTTGTAACATTCCGTCAAGAACCTCCAATTCACAAAGCCCAAAATATTTCATGGCTTAAACAAAGGGTTTGGTTAACCCTTGGTGTGGTTTTAGTGAAGATCCTACACGGATCTCGGCCCGAGGGTTAGGGGTCTGCACCGTTTGTGGAGTTGTCAATATTTAATAATTATGTTAGGGGTTTGCAGAAAAAATGGTTGAGACACATTAAACAACATCCATTTCGACCAACATTAAGGAACATCTTGAGTTTTCATTTTCACTAATCAACAATTCGTTGCATGTACTTGTTCGCTTAGGTACAATGTCGAACACTATCTATTGGCAACTCATATATTGAGGTGAGAACTTGAAAGAGGTTGATGTCTTGGTGACCAATCATCCATGTGCCAATGAAAACCATTTATAATTGTTATCACACCAGTATTTCAGGATTAGAAAATATTTTTTTTATGGAAATTATGGTACACCATGTAGAAATTGGTGGAATAACATTGGGAAGAATAATTTTCAAAAGCTATAAGGGAATAAGAAAATTCCCTCCAAGATTTAAAATTAATAGAGTAGGGAGTTTCTAAAAAAGGTAACATCATCAATATCTAGGAGAAAATGAAAAAATTGGTGGAATAACTCTTCACAACATGCCCCGATTTTCAAAACCTATGTCAGAAGAAAGAGTTGCCATCAAGCATTTTAAATTAATAGAGGGAGGAATTTTTCAAGAATAAGGAATCATCAATCAACTTCAAACACATGCATGATGAATATAGAATATATACTTATGGTTCTCCATTCAGGATTCCAGGGACATGTAGACTTAAAGACAACATATCTAGCCTTCAAGTACAAGTAGTTGTGAAGAAGCATGAGATTATATGTATAGGAGAGCTTATTGAATATTATTATTTTGATTTACTACGAGAATATGGTACATGTGTAGACAAATGTAGAGGTTGATTTGAGGTAAATTCTAAAACAATTTTCTTCTAAAGTTGTATATAACATTCAAAACTAGAAAGCATGTATTTCTCATAACTTTAGTCATGTAAGACTACATGGAATATGGTTTTGTAATACATATGAAGCATACCATTGATGAAGAGAAGGGAGAAGACTTTTTTTGACATTGAATGAACTAGGCCAGAGGTATATGGAAATTGGAATGCTCTTGAGGTGCTCACAATCGCTACTATAATGTATTGTTTGTGATGTATTATCTATGTTGATATAACTCTTAATCAAGGATGTATTGCACGAATGATAATTCACATTGCACGAGTTTCTCTGCTTCTACCAACTAAGAAATTTGATGTGGTAGGTGGTAAGTGTTTACATCACATCTAGTGACAAATGTGGTACTAACTACATTTCAAACATGTGCTTTCTCACAAGGTTTCATTAACACGCTAACATTTGGTGACAATACCTTTGGAAATTATGAAACTATAGGGGGTGGATGTGGTGTTGTACCAAGATGGAATGGAACCACGCAAGTACAATGTCACATGAAAAATACACACATTACAAATTCTAAGATTCTTGAGCAGTGGTGTCCAATTCTTCATCATATAATTGGGCTTGGGGATAATAGTGGTGGTGCTAATTGATACAAAGGAGGGGATCGTATTATTCAAGATATTGAATACAATCATCCAATTACTATTATTATTCTATCAAAAAGACATGTACATGGAACTAAAGGTTTAATGGGTGGAAAAACTGAAGCTCGTGGACATAATTACATGCACCCAATGGTTCAATGGGTGGAAAAAATGAAGCTCATGGACACAAATTCTCATAAGAAAAGATGGTTGTAGGGTTTCTCTTGGGGAAATAATACCGTAGATTTGCAACTTGGGGAGATCCTTGAAATTTTGATTAAGGAAGGTGTTAGATGTGGTTGTAGTTCTTAAGTCTATTATCATTCATAATTTATAAACATTGTTCATTCCTCTACATGGTAAGTATGTATTTGAAAACATCGTTCACTAAATAAGAAAAGTAGAGGGCATCAATAAAGCACAACTGTTAAATGGAAATATGGGCAAAGTATCTACAATGATTCATAGATATATATGTTCCATAAATCAAATTTCAAACAATTGAAAGGGTCAACATGGTTTCTATTTCCTCTTCTTGGCTCAATTTATCATGCATTTGAAGTAACCCACTTTATATTTATGGGTATAGTGTAGATGGACATTCAATGATGCACTCTAGATTAATTTACAATGTGAATGGAAAATGTTTCACTTAGCATTTTTTTATGTTTACCAAATTTGACAGAAATGTGAGAATCATATTTGATTTCTTTCTTTCAAATATATTGTTTCCATTACCTAGAAATATAAAGCAAGAGTGTTTATACTATTGTTACTCTTTTGGTGTTGTACTTTTCTGTTATCATAGTCTTTTAATAATTATTTGTTAATTCTTCCATTTTATATTTGGGTAGTTTTCCTCAATTCATTTTAAAATTTTCCATATTTTTCTGTTTCTTATTACATTTGTTTGTTCTCTCACATTAAATTTACCTTTATTATTTTCTATTTTTCTCAAATATTATATTACATTTTTATTTTATTTTATTTGATATTTCATTTTTCTTTTCAATTATCTTTTGTCCTTATTGTATTAATTAGTCTACTTAAAAGTACAAAATCTAAGTGGAACTATGTTCATTTCACTTGAACATCAATAAAATTTTGTAATGAAAAATAGTTCGAGCTTATTTTGGATATTAATGTTTCCTTAGTGTTGTTAACCTTTTTTAGAAAGATTGGTTTCACTTTTTTTAAAAAGAGTTGATTTCACTTGAGACCTTGTAACCTAAAATAATAAGAACTTAATGTCTCCTTAGTATTGTAACTTTATTTTAAAAAGTTGAGTTGATTTTACTTGAGAATCAATGAGACTTTAAAATGAGAAAGAGTGAGAATTCATCTTGAATATATATATATATATTATTATTATTATTATTATTATTATTATTATTTTTCTTTCCTTCCTATTATCTTTTCATTCTTCATTGTATTATATATTATTTTTTTTTTATTTTATTTTTTTTCTTTCCTTCTCATTATCTTTTCATTCTTCATTGTATTATTTCACTAAAATAAATAACAAGAGTTGAGGTCCTTGCAGATCCTAAAATTATTTTGATTTCACTTTGGCATCAATTTTATCTTCAAATGAGAAATACTCAAAACTTGTTTTGGATATTAATATAATTAGTGTGACTATGAGTATCAAAGCCAAAATATAACTATTTTAAGCATTGAAATTTAATGTTGTATTAATTATCTTGAAAAAACATGTTTAACTCTAACAACCTGTTGGTAATATTTTGTTAAATGGT
>JASDQU010367568.1:0-10960 GCA_032191745.1 Picea mariana
TGTCTTTGGCTTTATAGCCTCTTACAATCAGTTTCAGATCCTAAAACAATGGATCTGATATTCTAAAAATAGAAAGTCAAAACTAATTCACAAAAGATAAGGAAAGATCCTTAAGATGAGGTCAACCTCTATCTTTTGGTCTTCAAACATTGATTGATAGTTGATGAAGTGTAGCTTAGCCTTCCAAGGCTCTTTGATCTGCTCCTTTGAAAGTGGAATTCGAATTTGATGATGTGTGCCAAAAATCCCTATCATTTTTCCCTTGAAAATCACTAAATCTAGTCAAAAAATGCCCTTTTGACTTTCATCTCCAAGAATGGCCTTTAGATTTTGATTTGATAATTCATAACCATCTTATTGAAGAAGGATTCAAACCATTCAAACCCAAAAATTCTTGATCTGGGCGAAAATTTGTCTACTCTAGCCATGACAGCTTTCAACAGCGCACCTGCCTGAAAAATCGGCTCCTGCGCTGTTGAAAGTGGCCACTTTCCACAGCTAACTAGTCAAAATTCTGCCTTCTGCGCTGGTGAAAGTTAATTTTTTTTCAAAATCAATTTTCTCGGTCATGGAGAGTCCGTTTTACATGTTTAGATGGTCGATCGACATCTAGAGAATCTAAGCTATCCAATGGTGTTTTCATATCTTCATTTGGAGCTTGGGAAGGGATTGAAAAGTTCCCTGCAAATTTAAGTATCGTCCTTTCCATTTGCAATTCAAAACTCTAAATGGTCTCTTGTGAACAATGTCTGATATGGAACCAAAGATTTGATTTGATGTTGCCAACCCGGGAGTACAGCCTCTGTTAGTTGTTGATAATCTTGACTTTCCTCAGCGCCCCTCTTTGTAAGCCCCTGTTAGCTGCGGAAAGTATGCACTTTCCACAGCGCACCGCTTTGTAGAAGATACTCCTTAGCTGCGGAAAGTAATTACTTTCAACAGCGCGATATATCAATTGAAACCGCTTCTTAGCTGTGGAAAGCGTGTACTTTCCATAGCGCACCACCCGCGACTGATTTTCAAACCTTTTAAGATTTGTCACTTTCAACAGTGCATGAACTGCTGAAAAGAGCTCCTTAGCTGTTGAAAGTGGGCACTTTCCACAGCGCACAATGAATGTTTGAAAACACGTTAGCTGTGGAAAGTAAAAAATGACAATTTTGAAAAAGAAGACTTCACAATCCAAATTATTTCTAAGTCAAACCAAAATCTAAAATTTGTCTCAGCTATAAAAACTCAAAAGTAACTTGAGGATGCTACCAATAGCCATGATATCCACTACAAAATTCAACCGAAAGAACGGTTTCATTTTGGGATTTAACACTGTCAACAAGAAGCAAGGCACGATCCGCTATGTATGGACTTATGCGACTTGAACAAAGATTTCCTGAAAGATAATTTTCCAACCCCTTTATTGACCAGATTGTCGATGAATGTGCGGGTTATGAGGTCTTTTCTTTCATGGACAATTTTTTAGGGTATAATCAAATTCAAATCAAGCCTGAGAACCAACATAAAATAGATTTTATTTTTCCTTGGGGTACTTTCGCGTATCGAAAAATTCCTTTTGGACTAAAGTATGTTGGAGCTACTTTTCAGTGGGCCACTCCGTTTTATTTTAACAACCTCAAACACATAGTATAGGTGTACCTAGATGATATGCAATCACGTTCTCGCAAGAGATATGTTCATCCCTCCCATTTATGACTAATCTTTGAGAGGTGTCGCTACTATCGGATTCGGTTGAATCCAAACAAGTGCAGTTTTTGTGTGACATCGAGTCGTTTATTAGGTTTCATAATGTCAAAAAAAGGGATCATGGTCGATCCTCTAAAGGTCAAGTAAATAGTCCAATTGCCTCCCCCACGCACAATCCCCCAGCTTCATATCCTATAGGGGAAAGAAAATTGTCTTCAGTGTTTTGTCGCTAATTATGCTGAGATTATGAAAGGGTTCATGCGTCTCTTAAAAAAGGGAGTCTCATTATGTTGGGATGAAGCAATTCAATGCTCTTTTGATGTGTTGAAATAGGCTCTAACATATGCCCCTCTTCTCAGTCGTCCTGATTGTGGCAAGGATTTCTTTTTGTATTTGGGTGCTACAAAGTACACAATCGACATGGTCTTGGTCCAAGAGGATGGCGCGCTCGAAGAGCAAATTATCTATTATCTTAGTCAAGGCCTAGTTGGACCAGAACTCAACTACTTGCATGTTGAGAATCCCACTTTGGTATATTTTCATGTTTTCCAATGGTTCTGCCACTCTATATTACTTCACAATACCACCGTCATTGTCATCGTCAACCCTTTTCAATATGTGTTAATGTGATGGGTCATCGGTGGAAAAATCAGTCGATGGATAGTCATCCTACAAGAGTTTGACTTAGATTTTGTTTCAGAGAAATCTAAAAATTCCTTGGTATTTGCAGAGTTAATCTCAGAACTTCCAGTCAGATTCTCTATGTCAGATGCTTTTTTCCCTCATTAATAAAATATTGTGTAGAGGTGGTTAAGAAGTGTCACCTTTTCCAGATATTCTGTTGGAATATGCGGGCACACCCAGCTCCTATGTTCCTAGTTATTGTCCTCGGTCCCTTCACCAAGTGGGGGATTAATTTCACTACATGCCACTCATATTATGCTAGGGGGCATCGCTATATCATCGTAAAAGTAGACTACTTTACTAAGTGGTTCGAAGCTATGCCGACATTTAACAATGATGGGGAAACTGTTGCCCTTTTTGTTTTCAATCAGATAGTAGCTAGGTTCGGTATCCCGAAGGATATTGTCATTGACCATGGCAGTCACTTCTAGAACAAAATAATGATCGAATTAACATCAAATCTTGGGTTTAAATAGGAATATTTGTCACCCTATTACCCACAAGTGAATGGTTAGGTAGAATTTGTGAATAAGTCTCTCAAGACTATTCTTCAATGAATGATTAATTCGGCCAAGTAAAATTGGCATTTGATGTTATATTAAACGTTGTGGGTTTATCGAACTTCTGTAAAGACTGCTACCGATTTTTCACCTTTTCAACTCATTTATGGGCTGGAGGCACTATTTCCAATTGAATGTCAAATCCCTTCTCTGAAGTTGGAAGTGGAACTACTGCCTGACACTACACCACTTGAGGAACGTATTTTATATCTCGAGCAACTTGATGAGTAGCATCAAGATGCAACCTTAGATAATGAGGCTCATAAGAAATGAGTCAAGTGTCAATATGATTGGTCTGTCCTCCCTCATATTTTCTCCGAAGGTGATCTTGTCCTGGTCTATTACCAAGACAAAGATCCCTTGGGGGCAGGCAAGTTAAAACCCATGTGTTTCATACCTTTCATTCTGAAAGAGGTCTTATAAAAGGGTCCTTATCATCTGGTTGATTTCAAGGGTAATGCCTCAGTGGAGCCTAGAAATGGGCTCTACCTTAATAAGTATCACACTTAGGTCAGTCAACTGGATGTGGCTTCTTGTATATATGTATAGTTTTTTATACATTTTTGTATTTTTTTTGTGGATGTGTATTTATTTATGTTTTCTTTTTCATTGTGGCAGATGTCAAGTGAATCTGAAGTCTATGTTGGGTTTGTGGATGGAGCTAGCTGGCACACTCGAAGGCTTGCTTCCGCGTCTTGGGTAATTTTTACACCTGTTGGTCAGTTTCTATCTTCTAGAGGTATTTGTCCGGGTGAAGTAACCAATAATTTTTTCGAGCACAGTGTGGTAATAGAATTACTACATGATGTCTTGTCACATGGTATTTCTCGCCTCTGGGTTTATTTAGATGATCAACTGGTCATGTCCCAGTTAAATGGGGTTTACTGCATTTACAATCCCAATCTTCACTAATGATTCCTTAGGGTATGTCTCTTAGAATGATATTTTGATTATATTACTTATATTCATGTTCCTAGGAGATCTAACCAACTAAGGGATACATTAGCTAATCAAGTATTTAATTGACATGTTGCTCACATGTAAAAGTAAAACACACACATACACATGTAAATACATTTGTAAAAATGTCATCCATAAGACATAAAATATGTATATATATATATATATATATATCCAAAAAATAGTGTCATGAGTACAAAGTGGGCATTAAAGCCTAAAAAATAGTTGGTATACATCGATGGGCTTAAGCCCTCAAATACATAGTGAAAAATTACCCACAACACATTAGTGGTCCAACACTTTCTAAGGTCTAGGCCTATTCTCCCTACTATAGTGAACTACGATGTTCACAATACACCAAAATAGTTGGACCCAAGTCTTGGGCACCCCCACTACATGTGGCTGCATAGTCAGGGTAAGACCCTCGATCTCTGCCATGGGTAATGCATGAGTGAGAGCCGTGATGTTTCTCTCTACTCACCACAACATTCTCTTAGCCTCTCTAGCTGGGGGTCCTCCTGCAGCTTCTGGTCCTCCTGCTCCTGCTGGTTCGGCCTATGGTCTAGGATGACGCCTTCTCTTGATGAAGTCTGTTGTTCGAATAGGTCCCACATCTATATACAAAAAATATTTAAGTTAGTACTTTGACATACACATAAAAAAGGACAATATATAAAAATTTAATAAACTTTAAAAAGTGTTACCTATCTCGCCGTGCTTCTTTCCAGGGGACATAGACATGTCGATATCTCTCAGGAAACTAATCCCTGCATAGGGATAGTCCTCTATGACCGGAATCTGACTGACCCACCATTCAAAGATTTTATCATCAAATGCCTCTTGGGTTCTTCCTCCACCATGTCTAGGAAACAAATTTTTCCACCTGCACAATGTCAGAAAGGAGGATATATGTCCCCGTACTATCTCCCTCTAGATAAGATTAGGCACTCTCGAAGAAGAAGAAAGTGCATAAAAATATGCCAAACCCGAAGTTCTTGTTTGTATGCATACAAAATTCTGTAAGATGTTTCTTTATGCATGTTAGCATGGTCGTACTCCAGTCAAATATGGTATCCTCTAAAAACTGAACAACACAATGCATGTGTGCATGAGAGGCATGATGGACTGTTGCAGATCTTGTGATCCAACTGATCATGAATAATAGGATGCAAAGGTGGAGGCTAGTAATATTGTGAATCGACACATGAGAACCTACTTTCTCTATACCAATCTCATAGTACATCCCGATGTAATCCTAAATGTTATACGACCCTGGAGGAAGGTCCTCAGATTGACTAGTTCCCATCTCCAAGAGAGGCCAGACAAGAAGTAAATGTCCTCTGTGGTTGGGGTCAATGATTGAACCTCTAGCATAAACGCCTCTGCATCATGGTGCTAATACTCTACCAAAGATTTGATAAACCTCGGTTGTTCCCTCATGAATGGACACTAGAAGAAATTCCACAAGCCACACTGTTTTAACGTAATAATGGCCCCGAGATCCTCATCGACCAAAACATCAAGATCCTCATGTTCCCTTTTTCTCCAGTGAACATACATCCTATCACACACAATTTGGAGGGGTTTAAGTTGTTTATTTTTTGAACTTTAAAGAGGGCGTACGTGGGTTTTCTTTAAGACAATCATCTATATACACGGGTTGTCTTTAAGACAGTCGCATATGTACGCGGGCTGAGTATTACTTTGTATGTGTACACGTATAGGCTGAGCGTTGAAAACCTACGTACACGCAGAAGTGACCCCTTTACAAGGGCGCGCGCCTACAAACATAAAATTGAACTTAAATAAATGAACTAAAATAAAGGAGAGGATGATTTATACTTACTTGGTCCAAGTGTGAGGGTTTTTCGTCCACCGTAGCTCCTTGAATTTGCATTTTAAGGAAGGGGTTTTGTTTACCTTTTTGTTATTTTCCAAATTGCAATGGTAAAAATGAGCTATACACGTCTATTTATAGACTTTTTTGTCCTTGTTACCCTAATTTGGTCCCCTTTTCCACCTTTCTTGACTTGATGGCTACTTGAGTTATCTTTGGGTCATTCTGATGAACTTGTCCTTTCGGTTTGGTGATTTTCTTGATATGGGTTACACCTATATCATCCCATCATAAAAGTCATTTTTTCAACCATTGCATATAGGTTAGGTTTTCACCTCCCGCATTCTGCATATTGTTGACTTTTCCACTTTTCCATAGGATCGATCCCACTAAAGTGTGACACAAAACCTTGTCAACTTCTTTAGAAGTGTCGTAATTAGGTGGTAGAGCCTACCTCTACATGGATTTCCTAGGTAGATCCTTTGCTACATTTTGGTGTCCATGTTGTGAATTTTATTCTTAGGCTTGGGAGCCCTTGTTAGTCCTGCCATGATTATGTATTGAATCCTCATTATTCTCTCTAGTCATCATTCTTGGCCTTACCCACGAGATTCCCCAATGATCATGGTTTTCTGTCTTTCAATCTCACTTAAATTTTGAAAGCAACATCCAATGAGACTTTATTTATTATTTTCGATCTAATATGGATTACTTGAGAAAATAATCCCCCCTAGAGTCTTCTTTAAGCCCTTTTCAGATTCTCTAAAACTGAAAATATTTTCGAGCGATCTTGTTTCCCTTCACGCTCACCAAACTCAAATTTGAAGGTACATTTTTCTAGTGGTAGTTTACCCATTTTTCGGTCCGTACGGATAACTTTATGAATAAAGGTATCCCTTGGAACTTCGATTCTCTAGGAGAGTATTCTCAGGCGTAATTTTAACCCTTTTTCGGGCCCGAGGGACTAAATTTTTGAAAAAAGGACATTCTCCTCGATTTTGGTTTATCTCTTTTTCGGGCCTTGGATATTACTTACGAAAAAGGAAACTCCTCGGTGTAATTGTGTTGAACCTTCATAGAATAGATCTAGCTTGGAACTGACATACACAATTGCAGAGAAAATAGAACAAAAGAGAAGTAGGAGAGAAAGAATGAAAGAATTTTCATTAACCAAATGAATGAATGATAATTTACACATGATATACTCTTTATAACTCAACAAATTAATATTGGAGGAGAAGCCAATGTGCCATAGTGGTGGTCTAGAGTGAACTGGACACACAACAACATTTACGGGAGTAAACTGCCACAATTGCAGAGAAAATAGAACAAAAGAGAAGCAGGAGAGAAAGAATGGAAGAATTCTCATTAACCAAATGAATGAATGATAATTTACACATGATATACTCTTTATAAATCAAAAAATTAATATTGGAGGAGAAACCAATGTGCCATAGTGGTGGTCTAGAGTGATCTGGACACACACCAACATTTACGGGAGAAAACTGCCACCTATTCTAGTCTCTCGGGAAGTTATGGGAGTGAATTGCCACCTAGCTAAGTTAACTAGTCTATTGAAACAGAGTGAAGTGAGGAGGACATCAAGGAATCATGGGTAATGCGCTAGTCTGGTGATTATCCCAAGGAAAATTTGCATTAGATGGTGATGATCCCAATGTTGCATGGTGATAATCCTAATGTAACATCTAGACTCCACTCAACTAATCAAACTAAAGTGAAAACTGAAGAGAATATTCTCCCTAGAGGAATATTCTTCCTAAAATATAGGAGACTGAATAATGACTAATAAACATAGGAAAAACCTTAGGAAAAAGAAATCCTAGGTGTCTATGAAGTAACTCCAACACCCCCCCTGAACATCACTATGGTGAAAATAAAGAATGGGTCTCGACAACGAGGCCATGTTAGGTACCCAAATATAAAAGATACACTGAAATAAAACAAGGAAATAGGGAAAACCTCATGGGAAAAACACCCCCTCAAGGTACAATGTATGTAAAAAGAAGAACTGACATTTTCTAGGAAATTGTGTCCTTCATTCCAATACGACTACACAGAGAATGGGAATTCTCCTCAGTGAAGGTCTTAGTGAAGATGTCTGCAGTCTGTTCTGCTGAAGGGAATAACTGTAGGTTGATGATCCTCTCGTGTACTAATTCTGGGATATAATTCATGTGGATCTCGATGTGCTTTATTCGATGCCTCTGAAATGGATCTCTGCATAACTTCATAGTGCTATGGTTGTCACACCAGATGATGATTGACCGATGAAACTGAATTCCCAACTCAGTGAGAAAATGTTGTAGCCACATAGCCACATAGAGAAATATAAAATTTCTTCTTTCTCAACCAACAGATAGGCCCGAAACCAAGACTGAGTGAGTAACCAGATGTGGACTTGCAATCAATGCTATCACCATCCCAATCAGAATCAGTGAACCCATTGAGGTTCAATGTAGAGTCTTCTTAATAATGAATCCCAAAGGTGATGGTGCCCTATACGTGTTGGCACAGGGGTAGACCCAAGGTTCAACGCTCAAGAGAGCACCAAAAAAACCCTAACTACCGGCCATTTCAGTAACACCTACAAAGCATATGAAGTCTCACCCGAGTTAGAGGTAGGGGTGGTTGCAGGACTCTAGTGTCTGTAACCTTAGCTAGGACACATATCTGTGACTGTAACACCTTAATAGGGCACTTAACAGTTATAGTTCATCAGTATCCAGTCTTAGTTTATAGCGCAGTTAAACCCTAATTACAGAGCATCGCAGTATTCAACAAGATATACTATATTCAAGCACTAAGAACATCCACATAGGCCATATCTAGTATTCATCCATACTACTAAGCACATAGCATTAAAATATCTATCTACCATTCATCTATATCAAAGAACTAAGCAAGTAAACACATAAACACATCAATACACCGCACAAAGAAAAGCAACACAGCATGTATGTGGTTCACCCCCACCCTGGGTTTACATCCACCAACTCTTCATCTTCTTTATTATCTTCTTTAATCGGTTACATGCACGGAGCCTCAAAATCCTACTCCGCATAGGACAAGAGATCTACGTGCACTCCACCGGATCCTCCTTCCCTGAGTATATCTAAGCACAAAGCCTTACACAACCCTTTGCAGTCACTTTCACTTGGCCTTGCAAGTCTCATACAGTATGCACAAATCACTTACAACCATTACTTGCATCTAGCCAAAAGGCACTTAGCCATTCATAATCACTACATCGCCTAACATCTATTTATACTTTAAAAAATATGCCAAATCATGGGTAAACCCATGGGCCAACATCCCCATACCCGTTACATAATCCCAAATCTCAAATGGGGCCGAGATCATGTGATCTCCGCTTCGTCTTGCGCTTCACCTTCGATCGCCTGTCAAAGTCCCAAAAATAGGTCTAACATGACCAAGAATCCTCAAAACTTGGTTAAGGGCCAATAGGCCCCCAACACTCACTGTGACTTGTCCCGAGTCACTTTTATTTGGTTAATTCTTCCTTAAAATTCTCTAGCTTGGCTCTAACTTCTTCGACTTTTTGTTGTGCCACGACTCTTGTTCACTGAACTCTTGTATGACTGCTTCATTGACAGGTCCTTCTAAACGTTGTTCATATGCTCCTCGGCCTTTGATCTCTGTGAATAATTGTCAAGCCTCATCCTGTATAGGTTGGAGCCTCTAAGTCACTTCCATGACCTTGCTCTAAATAGTATGGATCTGCTGTTGGGCAGTGCGCTGCTCTTGGGATCACTTCATCCTTTCAACAACTGACAGGGGATTCAACTGTGCTTCTATTGTTTCTGCTTGATACTTCGCCTCTTGGAGCTGTGAATCCAGTGTCTTCAGTTCTGGATTCTCAATGATTCATTCATATGTATGGGCACTGCAATCACTCAATGTTTTACATTCCAAGCCGAGGCCCTTGATTCTTTCAACTGTGCTTCGCGCAGTTGCTGTTGGACACACCTACCACACTTAGAGGGGGGGGTGAATGAGTGTGGGGATCTTTTTCCCAAAACTTCTCTCTTACAAAAAAATCATTAGTTAGCATTCGACATTTACTCATTACTCATTGCTGTCATTAATAATCAGTTAGATGTGAATACATATCAGCAACATATATCATCAATATATCATCAACAAATCATCTCCACAAGGAACACAAGGAACACAAGATGTATGTACAATTTTTCTTTTTATTATGGACTTCAATCCGGGGGTTTTTCAACAACAACTAAATAGAGTACAACTCTACAAGATCACCAGATCTATATGCAAGAATAATCTTACATTCTCAGCACCAACTGAGATAAGGCAACAATCCTCAACATATATCAATCTGTACCATAAACAAGAGCATCAACCATGCACCAACCTGTGCCAAACAACCTGTAATCAACCTGTGCCATAAAAAAGTGCATCCAACCATGTACCAAGTATATACCAATCATGTGTCAACTACTCATCAACAATGACTCACCAATATGTACCAACATCATCAACTATACACCTCATGTATGTGCCAACTCATCCACTGCTTGTCTCAACCATGACTAGTTTTGGATTAGTCAACAACCCTAACTTGAAATAATCATAACTTTGTACCTGTAATGAATAAATATCCGAAACTGATACACAATGTTATTCAGTTTTTTTAATGTGATTCCTCCAAGTGGCACTACTTGTAACCTCTCAGAAAAGGAGGTATAGAAAAAATGGCATACCTTGCTGAATTCTGTATTATTCTAGAGAGCAACCTTGTAGAGTGTGCCCCGCATGGCATATTTTTTGAATAGATCTAAAACTATTACAAAGAATACTACATACTAAAATATAACCAACACAATTGGTCTCACTGAATTTGGATATGTTATGAAGAGGTTATTATGTTTTTACCCGAAACACTTGTTTTAGACTAGTTTCAGGACTAGCCACAAACCCTATTTTCCACGGAGTGTATCTCCAAACATAAAACAAACCACAAGATGAATTTTTAACCACCGATACTTGGATATGTTTTCTCACTTGCATAGCAATTTCAGGCTCAGAATCATTATAGAAAAAATTTTATAGCAAAAATGGTGAGATGACCTGTAAATAACATACCTTAGAAAGCACCATCAAAAGAATTTATCCTTCCTTGCATTTCGGCCTTCTTTTCTTCACTTTCCTCATAATT
>JASDQU010367570.1:0-11514 GCA_032191745.1 Picea mariana
AGGTGCATTTACAAGCATACCTTCCTTAGACACACCCTTTTCAGCTTCAATCTCCATTGAGGATGCTGAAACCATCTCTGAGCCAAAGCCTCCACCTCCTATTGGGATTTCAAAGACATGGGAAGCTGACCCAAAGGAATCCCAGGCATGTTGGGGTTCATACCTATCACTATGAATACCCCATGGACCTCGTCCCATGTCTAGAGGAGATCCCATTACGCAACAGTGTAGCAACCCACTTGTCCATGGGTGATGGAGGATGCCCATGCAAAACTTCACCCAGATAAATTTTCCAGACTGGAATTCTAGAGAGTATAAGCTCGGTGTAAGCGTAACATTTCCCATAGAACTCTCAGAATTTATAGAAAAAATGAAGGAGCGAAACATAGCGTGACTGTGCAACGCTCGCGCGTCGTGACATGGTGTTTAAGGACTCGACGCACCACAACTGTATGATGGATGCAATCCAGAGCATGTAAACATCATCGATCGAAGTTACAGAGGACGTCCAGTACGATCCTTCTGATCTTTCTATAGACCCCCGCTACTTAACGAATGATGCTTTACATGCTTGGTAATACGGATTCTGGAGGCATTTAACATATTTCCTTTTATGGTGTCTGACCTTCTAGGGAGTATGTGTGCACATGCTAACCTTCGATGTCTCTTTTCATCACCAAAGGTCAAAAAACAAATCACGATGATGATTTAAAATGCTCACGAATCCTGTACTTGATTCACCACTTCATAATACGCTGGCATAATTCATCTTAATCAAAAGGAACAACGGCTTCAGCTAGGTCATCACAGGTCATTCTAAGGAGCGATTGAGCTCAAGTAAATATTAAATGACCGAGATTAGAGTGCTACACAGGTACATATTAGTCTTTTTAGGTTTATTTATGTCTTATCATAATTTTCTCAGATCATTAAACGTTTTCTTTCTTGATTGCAGGAAAGAATACTCCCCAATTAGCCAAACGAGACTTATCTGGTGGCCTCGCCGAAGGACTCAAAAGGAACGTCGTAGATAAATCACTGATGCAATGAAGGATTTTTATTTCTCCGAGAGCAATGCTCCGGATCATTTTATCGACTCAAGCAACATGATCGAGATACACACTGAGCGAAACTTGCTATATACTGATGAATAAGAAAAATCATTGATGTGATGTCAAGGCAAGTGAAACAATTCGTAGGTCACCCAATCTTAGCTCGAGCCATGTTGCAACAGCTGAAATCCATTTTGGTAAAATACTGGGCACATGCAATAGACATCAGAGGAGCATATGCTGCCCCTATGGAACAATGCAGGTTCCCATGGGCTCAAACCTATGAAAATCTATTTATCAACTAGTCTGAATATGAAAGAAGCCACCCTTTTCAAGATGCATCTCAGGTGGACCATTGGAAGAAACTATTGAATGATCACTCTACGTGGCAATATTTTTTTGGCCTGAATTGTATTTAGCCATTAATTACAGATGAATTTTAGATTATAAATAGAGACAACGACCGATGAGTAAAAGGTCGTTGGTTGTTGTAAGAGCTCCCTTTTTTTTGGCTGTTGATAATTGTTTTGAGACTGCTGTGAATTGAGAAGTCCTTCTGGACCAAAGAAAAGCTATTTTCATCAGATGTATGTGATTGGAGTTGGAGAAGAATTACTTCCTTTCACGTTCCATGAATGATGCAGTAAATGAGTAAGAGAAATTAATTTTGTTGTCAAGTTATCTGGTGCAATGTCTTGATGTTATTTTCTTTAATGGTGAGGATAAATCATTGTGTTGTTATGTGATGAATGTTATGATAGATGAATTATTTTTCTTACCATGGTTTTGATTACGTATATGTTTTCTTCTGTTAAAATAGTTTTTTCTTAGACAGTAGTTGGATGCTCATTTGGTGAATGTATTAGTACTAGGCCTTGTGGCATAGAATTGTTGTCTCCATGTTTGAGCAGTGGGTTATCCCAAGCTCAACCTCTTCCCTCTAGTTAAAACCTTTGTCCTGTTATTTTTCAAGTTGGTTTATACTGGCTTGCATCTCTCATATCATCCCCACCCAAGAGAAATACAGAAAAAGAATTGTCCTAACTGAAGGAAGAGCCTTCACCAGAAAACACAAAGACCATCGATAATTTGGCTAGATCACAAGATTTGGAGAACCATTCCACTCCAAACGCTGCAGAGTCTAATTGGGCCTTGGTGGTGGGTTTGGTTCCTCTTGTTGATCAGGGAATTTAGGCCCCATCAACAGGATGATGAGAATACTAAGCCCAATGATTCTCTTCCTGATTAATTCTTGTTCCTCATTAGTACGTGTGATCCTTGGTATGGATATATTATTCTCTATCTCCAAACCCAATGCTTTCATCCTAACATTTCATGCAATGAACGACGTCGCATTAGACACCATTCCAAATGCTACCTTATCATTGGAGACACCATGTACCTTCATGGCATTGATATTGTCCTACAACATTTCTTAACCCACAAAGAGGTTGAACAAGTTTTAAATGATTGTCACATTGGAGCTTGTGGCGGTCATCTTTCTGGGATGGCTACAACCCAAAAACATTTACGTGTCAATTATTTTTGGCCTTCCATATTCAAAGATTGTATTGAGGCCATTAAAAAATTCCCACCATGTCAGATCTTTCATAAGAAATCATGTACCCACTCAGATCCACTTCATCCCATTGTCTTCATCAGCCCCTTTTAAAAATGGGGCATCGATTTTATGCAATGTAAGCCTACCTCAGCTAAGGGGAACAGTTATATTATCATTGTCATCAATTATTTCACTAAATGGGATGAGGGTATGACTACATTCCTTAATGATGTTTTCATTGTAGCACCTTTTGTGTTCAATCACATCATCACTCGATTTGGTGTCCAACAAGCTATTGTAATTGATCATGGATCCCATTTCCAGAACCAGATGATGGGTGAATTGCAGACCAAGTTCAGTTTTCTCCATGAAAATTCATCCCCATACTACCCTCAGGAAAATCGATAGGTTGAATCCATCAACAAAGTCCCAAAAACCATGCTTCAACACATGGTGGGAGTGAAAAAAACCTCTGGGTACTTGCAACTCTTCTCTGCACTCTAGGCTTATCGAACTCCAGTTAAAACTACAACTGGATTTACACCCTTCCAATTGGTATATGGGATAGAATAAGTATTATCGATCGAATGTAAGATTCCTTCATTGAAACTCACCGTAGAAATCCTACCCCATACTTCTACAAAAGAGGAATGATTCTTATATATAACCAAGTTGGATGAAACCCAGCGTGATGTTGATCTCATCAACGAGACGTATAAAAAATGCATCAAAAATAAATATAATGAGTCCTTCCAACCTCGCGCTTTTACAGAAGGAGATATAGTCCTCATCTATGATCAATATCATGACAAACTAGGGAAAGGAAAGTTAGAAGCCATGTGTCACAAGCCATATATCATAAAACACAAGCTACACATTGACACCTACAAGTTAGTATACTACAATGGAATATCTCTCGGTGAGCCCCGAAATGGGTTTTACCTCAAGAAGTACTATGCATAGAATATCTCACATGTGTGCTTTGTACATTATTGTACTATATACTTTCGACTTGGTGTGTCTTTCCTTTTGCATGCACAAGTTGTGTCTCAGCTGCTTATACTTTTCTTTGTGATCGAATGTGAAGATGACATCATCATTTTACATCTATTTCAAGTTTGCGTATGGCGCTAGTTGACATACCCAGAACATTGCTTATGTAGCTTGGGTCATCTACCACTCTTGCGAGTTAGTGAGTTCATGAGGATTTTTCCTTGAATATGTGACCAATAACATAGCAGAATATCATGTCATCATCAGACTTTTAACTGAAGACTCCTCTCTAGGTATAACTCAATTTATTATCAACCTCGATTCTCAACTCATGGTCCATCAACTAAATCATGAGTACGTCATTCACAACTCAATTTTAATACGTCTCCACCTAAGGGTTCATCATCTTGAAAGATCGTTTGAATTCATAGAATACAAACATATATCGAGATAACTAAACACGATTAAGGATTTGTTACCAAATTACATGTTTGATTGGTATATCATGGATAGATAAACATTTGGAACATAAATCATATGTATAAAAAACATCACAACATAAGTAGCCACCGCAAAACTCATTTATATATATAATCTTGATAGAATTTTCTTTTGTCAAAATACATCATACAAAAGTACATGACAGGGAAAAACATGGGCCTTCATGCCCATAGAATCATCATAAAGACTACAAAATGATTGGATACTCTACTCGTCCCCCTACACCATGTTGTGCTCCACATAACACACTACCTCCCTCTCCACCCATTGTAGAAAATGGTTGATATCTTCAGAGATCCCAACTGTATGCCTCTGAATATGTAGAGGCACATCTCACCTCCTTAGGGGAGGAACACCCATGGTCAAGCCATGGATATTCCTCTCCACCTCTCGGATTCCTCCCGCTACAACATCATTATGTGTCACTGCATGTGAATCTCTGCGACATCCTAATGTTGGCATCTCTTATGGACGTGATGCACCTTTTTCTGCATGATGAAAACAAAATGAATTAGATCCCTTGTCATACAACCAAAAACATATAAAAAAACAAAAATATTGTTACAAGGTTATGATCTTTCATACCTGATGCGTCCCATTATATACCCTCAAGAAGTACCAAGTTCGAACTACCCCTGAAATCCACCCCATCATATGGGAATCCTTGATCACCACCAGCTGCCTCCTCCACCATACGAAGAATTCGACAGTAAATCTAAAATCTCAGGGCTCATTCCCCAACCTAGGGAGAGACTAATCCACCTGTCCATGCGAGGCTCAGTCATAGGGCATGCTATCATTGAAACCTGTGGTTTCATCTTTGGGATCCGCTCTAGGAAAAATGAGACCAAGAAAGAACCATATCCAAACTATTTTTTCTTGCTTGTTCTGCATTTGGATATCTGTTCTTTAAATTTCCTCAAGAACCCTGCACTCCAGTTGAATAGCCTAGGTTCCAAGCACTGAATGGCATAAAAATTTTGGGATTTAGAAGCGAGATGGTGAATAGTGATTCCCGCAAACTTGGAGATATCAAATAGGACGAATCAGAGAGATAGATCCCTCACGTATTTTATAACGATCCTTCCTCCTACCAATCATGACCCCGATATGCAGTATTTGACAACATATGCCTCGGTTGGTTGTGGAGTAGCCCGATGTCCAGACAAAATAATGGGTGCCCCTTTCCTCAAGAGACTCATCAAAAAGTATACATCATCCATCTTGATCTCAATAATATGTGGTCTTATTTAGAATACTTTCTCACCATCATCCCATAAACCGATCATGTATTCTAGTAATAACACTTCTTTTCTTATATTTTGAAGTTTGAAGCACTTGATCAAGCCGCAATTACGTAAGGTCGCCCTCACTTGAGGGTCTTGTAGAGCAACGATGTCATCAAATTTTTTCTCTTGTTCTTTTCACTCAATCATGATTAGCTATGAGTGAAACCTGCAAATGCATCAAATAAACATCATTAGCCAAGTTTTTCAAAGAAACAAATTTCCCCTTTTATCCTAAAAATCAAAGAATTTTTAAATTTTTCACCTAGCTCTCCCTTAAAGAAGCCAATAGAGTGCTAGTGCACCCTCAATGCACACACCAGGGCATTGAAATCATGATCGATGGTCCCCTCGATTCCTTAATGGAGCGTCGATCCATTTCGATGCTCTAGGGATTCCCAAGGAGCTTAAGAACCTAAACTAAGGTCTGAAATGCAAGAAAAAGACATGGAAATGAACAAGGAGGAGGAAAAAACCAACTTGATCCAGACGGTTTTTAAAACAGTCACTAACAACCTCCACAATAAGCACTCAAAAAATGCTCCAAAGAGGAAAAAACTCAAAGAGGAGAGGAGAATAGTAAAAGGTAAAAATGAATTTTTTCCCTAATTTGATATTTGATATGTTCAAATTTGGTCATTTCTCCTTATTATAAAGTTTATTTTTGTTTTTTTTTTTATCATTTTTCAAGGAGCTACTAATGTCTTTTTCCCATAACATCTTGATTTATAGGAATTTGAGCATATTTTTTCGATGACCTTTGTAACGCCAATGAGCTTAGTCTTTGTTATTTCTCATGCTCGTAAAAAACATGAGAATTTAAACGACTATACTTTTATCACTTTTTTAGAATTGTAAAGGTTATACGAAAAATGAACTACCTAGAATTTCCTTTAAGCTCTTTTCAGACTCTCTAAACATGAAAAGATTGTTGAGTGATATTGCTTCCTTTCACACTCATTAAAAGGTTCGAAAGGGTGTCTTCCGAGTAATAGTTTATCTCTTTTTCGGACCTCGGGGACTAAAATTACAAAAAATGGACAACCCTGGAGTCACCTTTAAGTTCTTTTCAGACTCTCTAAACATGAAAAACCACCAATTTTTCCTTCTCTGGACTCGCTAAACTACACATTGAAGGGCCCATCTGGGGATGAACCCTTACTTCTTCCAGTTCATTAAATAAAGGAAGAGGGACTTACTGAAGGTGAGTTATATCGATCATGTGTTATCCTCCTCGATCTCATGAAATTAAAAAGAGATCCTCATCTATGTGGATGGGGGAAAAAATTTAAGGAAGTGGGTCGAGTTTCTTGAAAACTTTTTTAAGAATCTCTTGCAATCGCCCTTGAACAGGGAACATTTTTTAACCTCCACACTGAATACTTGGATAATATTATAAAACCTATGCATTGAGCCAATCCTATGCATATTTCCACTCCTTCGATCCATCCAAATAATGCCACAACACCCTCTGCATTTTGTTTTGGTCCACTCTAATTTTATGCTACCAATTCTCACGTAGTGCCTCAGTGTTCAAGGGAATTTTCCACCTCGAGATTCAACCATCTACAAAATTTCCAGTTTCCATACCCATGTGAGTCTGTGTTCATATGCTATATCTTATCACATTCCTATGTCAATTTCATTTCAATGATGTGGGATACATCAAGGCCCTCCTTCTATGAGTATTTTCCTGTCAATTTCAACACATCATCCAAGAATTAGAATTAGAAACCAGTTAGTATGTTGGGACCTGCATGCCTCAATGGAAAGACTCCTCGCTTCCTATAGTAGGTTTACATCATTGAACTCTTATAGAATGATTCCACGAATGTTTGAACTCATCTCATTTATTCACATTCGTTGGAATGTACTAGGGCACCTTGTGAATCATTGACATCATTGGTGATTTCCCTCGCACTTGTTAACGGTTTACCTCAATGGCTGGTAATAAAGTGGTTTCTACCATGTTCGACATCAAATCATCTATTCACATGGATATATTCATACTACATCGAGAATGGGATGAATACCCTGGGTTAAGCATCCACTCTTCTATCTTCTCTTTCCAGGCTACGAAGGAAGTCATTTGAGCATGTTGATACCTATGTTGTCACATAGATCCACGTTTTATTGGTCTGTGGCTATGTTTTGTCATCTAGTAGCTCCACTATGTATTTTACGTGACTACGATCAGTTCATGTCATAGAGGTATGGATCCAAATTGTATCTTTGGTGGCCATACCCTTAGTCAATATCATCATGGATCCACAATGTATTTATTGGTGGTCGTACTTTAAGTCACTTATAGTATGAGCACAAGTATGTTTGCCTCGAGAATGGAACGCATATTAACATTGTTTGATGTTGTCTACAACTTATACTAGGTTACTCAATTCCATATCCTTGCTTCGAAGAATCTACAAAGATTTTCAACCATCAACTTTCATCTTCTGGCTTCACACTTTGGGGGGAAATCTGTTACACATCAAAATTCCTCACTTCAATAATGTCACATTCTCATTTTTGTAAGTATCTCAAGTGTCGCACTTTTGTTGCAAGTTTCATAAGTATCACATTCTCATTCTGTAAGTGTCGCATTATGAATGACACCATGAAAACACTTGATACAACCTGTTAGCGACATTTCTTGTCCTAGGCACAAGAGTATTCGGGTCTGCAAGTTGTACGAGGAGCGCCCAAGTGCAATATGGAAAAATCTCGTTTCAAGCTTCCAGCCAGTAAGTGAGCGAAATTATATTGACGACGGTCCAGATCCTTTCATAAGAAAAGATCAGCGGTCAGCGAGAAATCAAGAATAGTAGAGTTGCACCAAGATTAGTGCAAATAGATCATGCCCATATTGTATGCAGGGAAGAATAACAGTCGTCCATCTGAGGGACGCATGGCACGAGATCTAGTTGTGTCGGATTTTCAGCAGTCATGAGTTCAAGGGGTGAGGGTTTTATGTCATTGTACATTTCAAAACCCCGAACCCCGAAGCACCGATGGCACCCAAAGTCAGGCCCACAGTATCAAGGGGCAGTCTCATCCGTCCATCTGAAGCAGACACCTGGTGCGCAATTAGGCTCCCCGCCTTTTCACCCATCGTGTTTTTGAAGCGCAAGTAGCAGCTCCCTCATATCCTCGATGCATGAAGTAACGAGAGAATCTAGGACCTGTGTACCACAGCAGTGTTGGGAGAGTTTAGGACCATCATATTTGGAGGATGCGTGGTGCCCAATTGAGCCGTCTCTGTGTTTCACCCATCGCAACTATGATAAGAAAGGATCAACTCCTTCCTATTCGTGAACGCCGAAAGCCCCTATGGAAATAAAAGCAGGGTCACGGTCCATGGTCATTTGGGAAACAAAAGAGCTAAGCAAAAGGGGCCAAAAGAATTGACTCCAGTTGTCAAAAGGATCATCACAACTTTCAGATGTCAGCGGATACGATTTCGCTCCCGGTTTCCGCTTGGAGTAAATGAAGGCAAAAATAGATGGTTGAAACCTCCTTTCATTCATTGAATATGTGATATGGAGGGTCTAGCAAGCGGTCTGTTCGAAGGATTTCTGTGTACTGATTATCCAAAGAAGCCATGCCGAAGTCCTCGATTAGACAGAGAAGTCTGCACACGCCATTTTGGCCTCTAATGTTTCAGCTACCTCCCCGGCAAAGGCCATGCGAAGTTAAGGTAGCGTCTTCCATAGGCACATGATCATCCTGAGTCTACATGGGAAAACTGTCAGAAGACATGCAAACACAATGTTTTTAATGCAGCGTCTTTTTTTTGCTGTTGTTGTTGTTTTGGAGTATATGTAGGCATTTTCGCCATTTTTGTAAGGATCGATGGTAGAGCGAAAATCCCGATTGTAAAGTTATAACAGATATCCTAGCTTTGGTTATGCATTTGTATGTAATATTTCTTGTTTAATTTTAGACAGCCTTTCTTTTTCCGTCTAAGTTTTCATCTTATACTAAGAGAGTTCATGATCGACTCATTCACACAAATTATGGCAATTATGTTGTGATAAAAGATTTATTGTGACACTATTGTTTTCTCTGGTTTTCTGCATTTGAGCGTAAAAAGATTTTGTGTTTAGATGTCTTCTTCCATAGTCTGTTAGGAACCTGATGTTTACGACAGACCTTTACATCTCTCTGATACAAGTCTTCCCCCTACTCACCCTTACTACAACTCACTGTCTGAAGTTATCTAAGACCTCACTTGCCCATGCATGCCTAGCCTAGTTTCAAAGTTGGAACCACATCGTTTGAGTTAACCTCCATTTGATCACCCCATTAAGCAAATCGTGACATAAACTGATGGGCATTGGGCTTTGCTCCTGCTGCAATCCAGGGGTGACTTCCGACGCTAACATTTTCTGGCGCCCTTGCCGGGGATGAAGTTGAAGATTTTCCATGGGCAGAACGACATTGAGCCTCTGATTCTGAAGGTGCATCAGACATCAGAGCCCTTAAAGATTTCTACTATGCACCTGGCAACTCCACTGTGGCAACTCCATTGTTTCCACATCATTGTTTCAGCTGTGACTACTGTTAGTACACCTGAAAGTTGATCCTAAGGAGCTTTCTCGAGAAGGTTTCAACAACTGCTTTCTCAACCTGAGAAGCTTCCTGGGGTAACGACAACGTTAATATCTGGCCTTTGATGGTGAACAAGGACCAAGCATATTTGAAGCTGCACATCTTTCACCTGGCGACTCCATGATTCGAGGATCGATTAGCGACTCCACTATTTCAATATGGAGAAAATTATGGCTCAAAGGTTTTCTTTCTATAACTTTTCCCAGATAGTTGGTTTTCCTAATGTGCTTCTTGATAGAGACCAATGGGAAGATTTCCTCCCTAAATTTCATGCAACAAGTTGGGAGGAACCAGCTGAGCATTTACTATACTTCCATGAGGCTATTCACCGACACAATATCACACATGAGGATGTCCGGATTAATCTCTTCAAGTATTCATTGAAGGGAGCTTCTCTTGAGTGGTATCGATCTCTTCTCGCTGCGAGCATCCGCTCTTTAACAGGTTTTCATATAGTTTTCAATTCATTTTGTAAAGACTACTATCCAGCTGATTGTTTGTTTGAAAACTGTTGTGAGGAGTTTTCTTCACTTCATGAAGTCTCTGCTGGCCCTGAAGACCAGGTCCATGATGAAGCTTTTACTGTGGAGGAAAGCATTTGCCAGGAAAATATGGAGGTGTTGAATTATATTAATTGTGTTAGCCCTAGAATAGAAGCATCTGACATCATATCAGATGCGTATATTCCTTTAGATGTTCATAACGATCAACATGCCTCTTGTGGAAATTGTGAGTTTATAGAGAAAATGTGGTCCATGGTAGATGACTCACCTGGATATCGGGTTGAAGCAGATGTTCCTAGCAGCTCTGCTCATGATGACGAAGACCCTGTTTTTAAAAGAGGGGTTAGTTGTGGAAGAGGATTCTTCTCTTTTCCCCCAAGGGGTTTCTCATGATATATTTTTACCTGGGATTAAAGAGAAAAGGATTATGTATGGGCAGCCAGAAGTAGCAGGTCCCACTGTCCCTGAAACATAAATTTTTTACGGGATCACTATTTTGGAGGAGGGTCATATCAATGAAGGAAAACCCCTTTTTGATTTATATTATTGTGATGATGAGCATCAATCTTATCCTACATTTGATCACTATAAAGATACTGAAGATCCAGTCAGCAAGAAGAACCACCCCATGGTCCCTATTTATGATGAATACAAATCTAACCTGGGGGAGAGCCAAGAAGAGGAAAATGAAACAGAGGAACCATTGAGCACATATTTCATTCTAGAGCTAGTCAGTGAGAATATACCGCCTAAGATCAGTGAGCCTACATCAGTTGTCCACTCACCTGTGCTTATCAAAGATATTCAACCACATGTGAGCAACTTTGTAGCAGAGGAGGCTGCCTGTCACCAATTTTTTGAAATTCGCCACTCATTCTATGACCCTGTTGGTGAATACATGGAGTGGCATGTCCTTTATGCCTTGGATCCACCCTATTCCATATCAACTTCACCCTATGAGGATAAGTTGAAGAGTGTAGTCGTTCTGCTATCATGGTTACACTATCTGC
>JASDQU010367577.1:0-11520 GCA_032191745.1 Picea mariana
TCATTTACAAGAAGGGAAAAGACAATGTCATGGTGGATGCATTGTCCCGGAAATATTAAGACGAAGGATCCCTTTTTTCTCTTTCCTTCATTGTACCCGATTGGCTCCAAGATGTGCACTAGGAATGGCTTCAAGATCCCAAAAGTTTGCATCTGATCCAGCAACTGCAGAACAAGGCTCATGCTCCCCTCGGGTACTCCTGGCTCTAGGATGAACTTCGATACAAAGGCCACTTGTATTTAAGTAAACAATCCAAGCTCAAATCCACGGTTCTTTCTGAGCTTCATGCTACACCCATAGCAGGGCACTCAGGGTTCAACAAAACATATGACCGAGTCAAACGTTCTTTTTTCTGGGATGGTATGAAACAGGACATCCGTAAGTTTGTCGCTGAATGTGAGGTGTGTCAATGCAACAAGGGAGAAACAGTCAAATCTCCAGGCACCCTCCAACTGCTTCTGATTCCCCCTGCTATTTGGAAGGATATCTCTATGGACTTTATTATAGGCTTACCCAAATCAGGGAATAAATTAGTCATAATGTTGTTGGTGGATCGCCTTTCCAAGTATGCTCTTTTTTCGCTCTTCCCCACCCATTTACTGCATCCACAGTGGCTCAAATTTTCATGGACCAAGTCTTCAAGCTTCATGGCATGCTGCACTCTATTGTTTCCGATCGTGACACAACTTTCACAAGAAATTTCTGGCAAGAGCTGTTTAAGCTACAAGGCACACAATTGCTTCTCAGCTCAGCTTATCATCTCCAAACAGATGGTCAAATGGAAGTTGTCAACAAGTGTTTGGAAACATACCTGAGGTGCTTTGCCTCTGAAAAACAACACCATTGGGCTCAATGGTTACCCCTCATCGAATGGTGGTACAACACTACATACCATACAACCACTCGCATGACTCCTTTTGAAGTGGTATATGGATAGAATCCACCTTCAGTTCTCTCATACTTACCGGGTACCTCAAAGGTCCAGGTGGTTGACCAAACACTTACAGTCTGAAATGATATCCTTCATACCCTTAAAGAGAACTTGGTCATGGCACAGAATAGAATGAAGCAATAAGCAGATCAAGGTCGCTCTGAACGTCAATTTGCAGAAGGGGATCAGGTGTTTCTGAGATTGCAACCATATAAGAAAACTTCCCTCAAGGCCGAGCATTGTCAGAAGCTAGCACCCAAATTTTATGGCCCTTACACAGTTCTCAAGCATGTGGGACATGTCGCATATCAGTTAGCTCTGCCCAGTCAGTCGAAGCTACATCCTGTTTTTCATGTTTCATGCTTGAAGAAGGTGATTGGAACCAGGTGCCAAATTCAAACCAACCTTCCAGAGTTAGCTGAAGAAGGATCCATTTGGCTACAGCCAGAAGTAGTTTTGGACCAGGTGAGCATCGCCTGCGTTAGAGAACCATCAAGGAAGTGCTAGTACAGTGGAAAGATATGACTCCAGCAGATGCCACTTGGGAACCAGCTACCATTCTACAACAGTTTCCACATCTCAAGCCTTGAGGACAAGGCTGTTTTTAAGGGGGCGGACATGTTAAGGTCCTTACCCGCACATAGATAGATCAATGTATTTGGATGTAATAAAGGTCAATATTGATAAGGCTTTTCAATAAAATAGAATAAGGCGGATGTAAGAAGGCCTAATAGAAGCTTTCACTTCTAGAAGGATCTTCCTCTAGATGCTTCTCTTAATAGACATATTTAGTGTAAATAAGGGTCCAGGGTATGAGAACCCTAGCTTGGAGATTATTGTAACAGAGCGCTGCTCGATTGGAGGTTTCCCCCTCGAAGAGGCATGTGAACATTGCTTTCTGAATCAAAGTGCTATTTCTATTGCTATTGTTATATCATTTCTGTGTATTGTGAAGATTATGCTGGATATTTTACTGTTATTCTGCCATTTCTAGCATTTTATTTCTGTTCTGCATATTTTATATATCTGGTATCTTTCAATAAGTCAAGTTGGAATACAATGATTTTTTCAGCATTGTGGGCCTATCAGATGTCAGTCAAAGCTGCTATGGATTTCACACCTTTGCAATTAGTGTATGGTATAAAAGTCATCTTGCTGATTGAATGCAAAATTTTGTCTCTGAAGCTAGTCTTCGAACTCCTTCCCAAAACCACAAACAAAGAAGAATGTCTGTTGTATTTAATGCAATTATACAAGACTCGTCGTGATGCTGCATTAGTCATAGAAACACAAAAGAAACTTGTCAAGTCTCAATATGACAAACATGTTAAACCTTGTGTTTTTTCTGAAGGCGATTTGGTTCTCCTTTATGACCAAGATCGTGAATTGTTGGGGGTAGGTAAATTTAAGCCCATGTGGCATGGTCCTTATATCATTAAATGAGTATTGGAGAAAGGGGCTTACGAGCTATTTGATTACGATGGAATTCCTTTGGGTGAACCCCAGAAATGGACCCTACCTAAAGAAGTACTATGCTTAAAATGTTTTTCATAAGTTCTTTGTATTTTAATGTATCATACTTAGTGTGATTTTTGTCTTTTCTTTTTCTACCCTCAAACCGCTTACCTTGACTTGTGCTTGTGTTGGCCCTCGACCAAGTTTTGAGGAAACATTGGTCAGGTTTGACTTCTTTTTGGGACTTCGATGCAATGATTGAGGATGGAGTGCCCAGGCAGAGTTGAGATCACAGATCTCACTTATTGTGTGGGCTTTGTGGACCCAACATGGGGTTCTTAGGGTTTTGTAATGGGTTATGGGATGTTGGCACATGGGTTTTGTAACTAGCTAAGTTCAAGGGGCAAGTAGTTCTGAGTTGCTTTGTGCAACAAAACATGTATGTAAGGCTCTGTGACTTGACCTGATTTTGGGAAGGTGGATCTGGTGCTTAGTGCACAGATCACCTGTCCAGTGAGAAGCTTGGCTCTGTGGCTTATTGCACAGGAGCAAATGAATGTAAGAGACTGAAGCCTAATAAAGAAGAAGAATTAATTGGTCGACGTAGCCCCACATAGGGGTGAACCACGTAAATCATGTGTTGATGGTTTTCTTTGTGCTATGATGTTTATGTTATGGATCTACTTAGTGAATTGATTGTTATGAATGCTTAGTGATTTAATTATATTGAATGTTTCAGATGTACTTATGATGCTAAGTGCGATGTGTATTTTTTCATTATTACTGTGCTAATCTGTACTTAGGGTTTGATATGCAATTTAAGTAAGACTAATAGGTTGATGCATGTTGTTCCTAAGTACATTGCGAAGCGTGGTAATCACAGATCTGTGTCCCATATTGGTTACAGACACCTGAGTCCTGTAACCCCCCCTCCCTCTACCTTGGGTTAGAATTTTCCTGCTTCAAAGGTGTTGCTGAAAGGGTCGGTAGTCAGGGTTTTGTTGGCGCGATGTTGAAGCGTTGAACCTTGGGTCTTCCCATGTGCCAACAAATGGTTTCATTGTCGGGACCTAAAACTGTGATTATTGGGAACTGAAGTAAAGAAAAGAGAAGCTTTGTGCATATATATGCTGCTGTAGTGCATAGTAATCTACTTGACTTGTGAAGCTCTGTGCTAAGAAAGAAACCTGATCTGAAGAAAAGAGGTAAGATCTTGGAAGAGGTAAAAGCTTTGTGCTTTTATAAGAGTAAGATAAGTGGAAATTTTTGTTTCGAAAGCATGAATTTAGGTATGCTTGATAGATTATGTCCTAGTCTAAAAGCTAGGGTACATTTAGAAGAAAAAGTTGATCTAAATAAATTTGATAGAAATAGAKAAAGATATGTTATTCCTATGCATAGAAAGAATTTTTGGACTAATAAMTGGATGTAGGAACCTAGAAAGAATTTTTGCAGATTGCAGGTCCAACAATGTGATCCTAGTGCATAGTACARAAGAAGTTGGGGAACATACAAGATAAAGAGAGGATTAAACCTATGCTATAACTAYAGAATACTGGGACATATTGCTAAGGAATGCCCTGATATAGGTCCCATTTGTCTTTGTTGTAAAATTGTTGGCCATGAGGTTGAGGATTTCACAAGGATGATTGCTAAAGTTGAACAAATGAACATGAGTCAAGAGAATAAGAGCTTGTTAAAAGATCAGAAAGAGAAAGGATAMGAGGAAGTTTAGACTACATTGGAACCATTGAAAGAAGCAATGAATGCTCACAAAGATGTCAGTTTACTAGAGATCATAAAAGAAAAGCAGTGCAAAATTACAAGAATAGGAGACTTCGACATAGACTGTGTCTTGGATGAGGAGACACAAGTGAATATTATGACAGAAAGAACTTGGGAAATTTTGGGAAGGCCTACTATGGTACCTTCATTGGGAAGGTAGGCTTGTTTAAAGGAAAGATGATAACCCTATGTGGAAGAGTTACTAATGTACCCATTATCACCCATGGAACATCGACCTAAGAGGAATTTGAAGTTATTAGGTTTGTTGAGAACAACGCCCTTTTTCCTCTTTTGTTAGGAAAGACTTGGATTGAGAAGGATCATATCAGAAGGAAAGTAGAGGCAAAATCTATAGAAAATAAAAAGTAAGAACTAAGGGATTTCATAGCTAGGAAAATAGATTGACTAATAGAAGAACGAGAAGTTAATTCGAAGCAACATAAGACAAGAGAATTAGTTGTCAAAGTTGAAAGAATGCAAGAAGGTTTGAAGGAGATATCCATGAAAGAGTAAAGTATATCCACCTAGGTAAGGGAAGGGACATTAACTTTGAACCCATTGAAAGCACATCAACAATACGAAGTCACTGTGATAGGAGAAACTAAGAATAAAAATGGAAAGAGAAATCCATAAACAGTTAGAGAGACTCAAATTATAGGAAAGAAACAAAGGAAGCTCAGTAAGAAGAAAGCCAGGTTAGAAAATCTATAGGAAGTTACAGAGAAGACTTCGTAGGAGGTAGGTTTGCAGAATTTGAACCTCGCTGGAACAACAGAACCGTGCAGAATGGGACTTCACCCCGACGAAGCTATATGACCATTGGAGGCACCCCGACTATTAGAATGACACTACGAATGGCTAGGAAACAAATTTATGGGAAAATAGACCATGTTTGGGACGTTGAGACTGCGCCATAATGGACGAATTCACATTGATGGAAGCAGTCCTGCCCGTTGGAAGAATCCATTACGATGTTCACTTATTTACCTCGTCGAACGCTGCGGTGGGACCAATTTTCACCACCCGCGATTATCTAATACAAGAAGGGAAGTGATGGCATGTGTCGAGCTGTGCTATCAGACCTCACCATATGTTGTGTAACTCGCTATCCATTCACCTACCCTGACCTATTTTTTAATAGTGAGAATGTTGACCGAGCACACCAAGATATAGAAGTCTGTTGAAGAAGTTCCGAAGAAGTTTATGGTTGATAAATATATGTCTGAAGGAATATAGGAATCATCGACCATGGGACTGTAGGCCTCCCCTTCGATGAGATGAAGTTCGAAATGTGCCAACCCCATGATCAAGAAGCAAATTAAGCATCACAAAAATCTAGCGAACGTGAAGCAGATGCCATCTATCTTACCTGATTATATCCCACCATTGGCTAGCACGGTTAACCATGACAACATTCCATGAGACTTTGAGTACACCTTGATCATCGTGTACATCCCGAAGGGGATCCACGTAGAAGGAATCCAGTTGGGATAGATCTTTGTTGCAGTTACTTCACACACACCTAGGATTTCTTTTTCCTAAGGTTTTTCCTTGTTTATTAGTTATAGTTAGTCATTATCCACTATTCTATAATTTAGGGGAGAATATTCCACCTAGAGAATATTCTCTTTCAGTTGACACTTCAGTTTGGCTAGTTAAGTTGAGTTTAGATGTTGCATTGGTTTTGTCACCATGCAACATTGGGATCATCACCATGTTAATTCTACCTTGCCTTGGTATCATCACCAGAGTGGTGCATTATCCTTGATTCCTTGAGTTAAATCATCACTACTCTCTGTTCAGTCAGTTAACTGAAGACCAATTGACTAGTTGACTCAACTAGGTGGCAGTTCACTCCCATAACTACCTGAGATACTAGACTAGGTGGTAGTTCACTCCCGTAACTGTTGGTGTATGTCCAAATCACTCTAGACCACCACTATGGAACATTGGTTATGCTCCATTCAAAATCATTGAGTTATATGAAGTATATCGTGTGTAAATTATTCATTATTCACAATGGTTAATGAGAATTATTCCATTCTTTCTCTCCTTCTTCCTCTTTCTCTTATTCTCTCTGAAAATGTGTTTATCATTGTTTAGGTAGATATATTCTATGCAATTTCAACACATTTACATGGTATTAGAGCTGACAGACTGCTAAGAAAAAGCTACACCAAATTATTTTGCAGGTACAAAAGATTGAAGATAGCGGAAAGATGGAATTCCAAAAAGAATTCATTCTTACACCTTACAACTATTTTTCATGGAAGGAAAAAATATCCATACATATACAATCCAGAGGGTTGTACAGGTTAACCATGAATACAGATACAAAATCAACATCATCCATAGAAAAATCCAAGTACTTAAATCACGTGGATGAGGCACTCAGAACAATTTACAATTTTATTTCTCCCGATCTCCTTTTTCACATATTTTCCTGTAATACTCCCAATGAAGCCTGGAAAACCTTGGAAGGGCTCTTTGGAAAATAGGATGAGATGAGGGGACACATGATGGAGGTGGATCTTCTCACATTGGATCCAAAAATCTTTGACAATATCCAAGATTTCTTTACAAAATTCAAGGATTTACTGTCGCAACTCAAAGCTTGCGGGGTTGATAAATCGTTGAAGGAGAAACAAATGGTTCTCACCTTTCTCTCCAAGATTGGTCCTGAATTCTATGTATTCATATCCACTTTCCATAATGTCAGATTCACCTCTGGAGCCACCTGGAAGATGCCTTCTCTTGAAGACTTATCGAATCCCTGACACAAGAGCAAACCAAGCTCATCAACATGGGCACAATCGAAGGCCCAAGGGAACATGCCCTCACCGTGCATGATGGGAGCCAAAAATATCAGAAATATAAAGATAAATATAAATGAAATTCTCATGCACATCCAAAGAAGGAAGGGTACACAAAACCCTTCACCGATGCCTCTGGATCCAAAGGGGAAAAGTGAAGAAAAGGGGAGAAATGCATGTACTGTCACAAAGGATTCCATTCAAAATCTGCATGCATGAAAAATAAAATATCTATGATATCTCAAATACTTCAAAAAATCAACCTTGGAGATCGCAACCCTGAGGGTGCAAAGAAGAAGAAGCCAGAAGATATGAATTCCAAGAAAGGCAATTCTAGCCATGCCTTGATTTCCATCAACTCCTCTCCCAATGCTTGGATCATAGATTCATGAGCATCACATCACATGGCTGCCTCAAAAGCAATATATTCTTCTTTGGATGCATGCAAAGGTCTTTCTATTTTGATGGGGGACAACTGTTATCAGACTAATCAGTAGGTGCGGACACTAATAGATCTCCCTAGATCCACCTGGATTTAGAACAAAACAGGACAGGACACGACTCTTTCCCTAAGTTACGACCATTGAATTATAGAGTAAGGAGGAAAAAGTGACATACCTTTGTATCACTTCCTTGGGTCTTTATTGCTCCTGCTTTTCTCCGGTGCTCTCATGAGGTCAAGACCAAGACAACACAAACCAACCAAAATGAATATAGAAAAATGTATTCAATCATCATCTTATGCATATGATCAAGGAGTTACACAATAAAGTAAGAATGACTTTATGGGAAAAGGACATGTCGTTGTATCATATTAATTGAAAGTAGAAGATACAATCTGATTGCCTTGATGTCGCAAGTTTTCTGTTAGTGACTCTTGGTTCCAACACACACACTTGCTCTGTCCTTGCATGAAGAAGATCCAATTCCTCTTGATAGACCTATTAGAGTCTCCAAGATTCTGTTCAAGCATGGTTCTTCACACAATTCCTTCACCAATTCTTCAATTAATCTTGCTTAACCTTTTCCATGAGAATCCTTTCAATATATAGGAGAGGGTGAGATGGTTACATGGATGAGAATGATCCCGCCAAATCAGAGAAGCCAGTAAAATGACAACCATATGAATTCCAACTCATTTTCTAGAATATTCCCTTCTAGAACCCTCGAGACTTCTTCTCTTTTCCAATTTCAAAAAAAAGTTTTCACCCTGTGTATAGAGGAACCTGCGAGAAGTTCGCACCCTAGATGAAGGTGGCCTACGAGAATGGGTCATTCTCGCACCCTAGGCCATATGTAGCTTGCGAACTCACTTTGAAAATATGTTTTCTGGAAGGAGATAAATGCCACTTTTCTCAGGAGAAATTTCTTGTTGGGAACTTGAGTACACCATTGTCAATACATCATCAAGATGAACAAAATCATGTGTAACAGAATGCCCCCCAAAGTATGAGGCCGAAATCAGTGATAGCCAAAATAATTTGTAAATTGCGTGTGTGTGTCGGAAACCAGGAGCGCACCTAATCGTAAACCTGCAAACAACCAAGCATTTGCAGAATATCATACTAGTTCTGAGGTAGGCATTCCCATACTCAGACCACAGACAGATGACATCATAAACAGAGGCCATGGCCACCAATCATACACCATGGATCCATGCCATCAAAATATCACATAGCCACCAAGAATACACTGTGGATCCATGCAAGAAGAGTCAAATTAAGATGACATAGCCACGAGACATACAAAGTGGATCTATGTGTCAACAATTTATACATATTCCATCGCAGCCTGAATCAAAGAGATGATACCCATGGTATTCAATCTCGTCACCTGAAAGTACAAATCTAACCATGTGATTACATGTGCTGAAGTCGAACATGGTAGAAACCACTTGATTACTGGTCATTGATGAAACTGTTAACAAGCGCGAGGGAAATCACCATTAATATCAATGGCTCCCAAGGTACACTAGTACAATCCACTGAATGTGAATAAATGAGTTGAGGTTGAACATTCGACGAAATCTTTCGATCAGGGGTCCATGATGAAAAAACACTGTCAAAAGAGAGAAAATCTGCCATTGAGGCATGCAAGTTCCAAGGTACCAAAGAATTTTTAAGTCTTGCTTCCGGATAATGAGCTAGATTCGACGGAAAAAAAACTCATCACAGGAGGGCCTTGATGTTTCCCCCATCAATGACACGAAATGAGTAACAGATTTTGAAGGCAAAACAGAGTATGATGTAAGTTGAACTGGACATAGGGAAGGCCAACGCGGAGAGAATGGACAACTGTAGATGGCCAACTTAATAGAGGTTTCAGATGAACTTCTCTTGAACATATGAATGACACGACCAATGATTTGGCGGCGCTGACCCAAGGACGACTCATGATATGACCTTGTAGCAAGTCGAATGAGAGACAAATGGAATTTCCAAACCGGCTTTAGATAATGAATAGGGGGGTGTCATGTTCAAGAGCGACACTTACTGCCAATAATATGAATACAAAAACACATCCCTTTCCCAAATTTCCCCCCACCATTTTTGKCAAGTACCTCTTTATTTTTACGCAAGCTTGAGGAGGATAACATATGCTTGTTGATGTAGGCTCATTCTTCGTATGATTCCTTCGAAGTATGTTTAACGAACTCTAGGAAGGAGTGGTTCAATTCCATTACGGGTCTTTTGATGTTTGTTTAATGAGTCCAAAGATAGAAAGCTTGAAGGTTTTTCATGATTATGGAGTCTGGAAAAACACTCAAAAGAGAACTCTCTCAGTTCCTTTTTCATAAAATAGTCCGATGAGACAGAAAAAGAGATAAATTATTGCCCAACAGACACTTTCTTCAAATACTTTAATGAGCATGAAAATAGCAAGGTCTCTCGACAATCTTTTCATGTTTAGAGAGTCTGAAAAGAGATTAAAGAGGACTCCAGGGGGTTCCTTTTTTGTATAACCTTGTTGAGCCCGAAAAAGTGATAAAAGTGTGCTCGATTACGTTCTCATGTATTTTTGAGCGTGAGAATGGACAAAGACCAAGCTCGAGGTTTTGTGCAAAAACCATAAAAAACAATTCAAACATGGGATGAAAAAGAGAAAAAATATCCGTATCCCTGCATATGGACGTCAAAGTCGTCATGTCTGCAAAAAGTCACACTCATAGGGGTATTATGCATTAGGTTTCATAAATAATAAAATTATCAAAACCAATCCAAATGGTAAAAAATAAATATAATCAAAAAAAGTTCTTTTTACCATAGTCATTGTAACTTTGCCAAGATTTTAGCCCAAAACCCCTCTTTTGCCCTTGAATTTTGGCGCTCGATTGTGGAAGGTATGAAAAACCATTTGGTGAACCATTCTCGCAGGCTAGCCACACGGGACCTGCGAGAATGCATGATTCTCACAGGTGACCCCAAAGACACTTGTGAGAACCTCGCACTATGCTAAAGGGGCACCTGCGAGAACCACAAAGTGAAAAATTTCTTTAATGTTTTCTCAATGAAAAATGTACCAAGTATTGAAGAGAGTTGCTAACATTCTTCTTATGTTTCTTATGCAGGCATTTGGCTATCACCATGGTTCTAGAATGGCATGAAAGAGATCATGAAGAAGATGATGCTATTGCTGGGAATAACTCGGGCACCATTGCCCCTTTGCAAGACTATGGTCTCCTGAAATTCTTTCAGATCCTGGGTATGAGGGCCCAAGTTAGGCTATTGGAGTACCTCATTCATATGTGGGACGTGGACCAACAAGTATTCCACGTAGGGGTCCACACATTGTCCTTGGATATCAAGGACGTTTATTTCCTGACAAGACTGTCATGGCATGGGTACAATGCTAGCTTGACTGGTAGTCGAGGTGGTGGGCTGCCTATGAGTGAGTACTGTCGTCAATATTTTGTTCCAGAGGTGGAAAGGAGCAAAGGAAAAGTGGTCATTTAAGCGGTCCAGGATTTGACCCTTCACACTATTTTCTTCACCATCACTCATATGGCCCGGAGCACTGCTCCACACATGGCTCTCTAGAGCTACTTTCAGTATTCCATAGAGTGTATTGAGCCTCGGGTTTTTAACTGGTCATACACAATCCTTCATAGCGTGAAGAGGAAGTTGACTAAATGCAGGAGAGGTAACCTAGAGCAATTCAGGTACATGTCATTGTTGGTTTCCTTCTTTCTTGAGAGGGTTCCCTTGCTGAGGTTGCAGGTTGAGTGGGGTCTAGCGGCTCCAGAGGATCTGAGGATGTTGAGGTGGTGTAACCTCATGGCTCGACATGTAGCTGGACCAATCATCAAATACAATGATTCCTTCTTTGACTGGTTGCGATCACAGATGTTGATGGTCCATTATTATGCCTATGCCTGGTTGGACTTTCGAGGCGATCTGGACTTGGCCCTGCTTGAGGGTGCTCAGTTGGGATATCTCAGTAAGAAGTACACATTTTTTACTTTTTGAATGTTTTTGTTAAGAACCAAACATCAATATAGCATAGAAAAACTTCAGGAAAGGTACTCAACGCCTTGAA
>JASDQU010367597.1:0-11513 GCA_032191745.1 Picea mariana
TTAGCCTTTAATTGAGGATTAAATAATAAATAAAGTAGATTACAATGAGACCTTAAAAGTTAAACTTATGTTATCCCTTTTAGACAGATACTTATCTTGTTGATGCGTGGGTTCGAATCCTTGTCCCATTGCCTATTGTCTATTTGGATGTTTTGGTTGAGGGAGGAGGGAACCATACAATCTCTGATGGGTCCTCGCAACAACAAGGCCCATCATTAGTGACAATAATAAGTTTTATAATGAAACCCTTAACTTGGAAACTGTACAAACTTTACCATGAGAGAGAGATCCAAAGTAATAATATAGAATTTTCATACAACATTTAAATACAATTAAAGGTTAGGTCTAAATCGTTCCTGACCCAAAAACTGTAATGCATAGATATACAAATCAGTAGCAAGGACAAAATCATCGAACTATGGTGTTTGAATGTCGGGAAGGAACCACTGCCCGTCAGGAGGACACGACTTTGTTACACATCCGAAAGTATTATGCTGTAGGGCTCCCAGTAGAATATTCAAGGTATATGAAGAAAACGAAGATGGTAAGGGTAATAGATGGATCAGCCGAGGGTCTGGTAAACCTACAGAATGCCGACTCCATCTCTTACAGGGAAAATAAAAAAATAAAAGTAATATAACGTATTATCACACCAAACATAAAGAATTGACAACAATGAAATTTACACAGAGTCAACCTATCTCCGTCAGATTCTTGAGGGGAAACGATAATAGGATAATAAAACAGGCCAACCTATATACCACAATTTAGGCATTTCATAAAGAGACCTTCCTCTGATAACAAACGAAGACACATCACTTATTTGAGGGGTGGCATATACTGGAAAACAACCCTAACCCCGAAAGACTCTGGTGACTACTATAGAGAGATCCCGAACATCTAACCAAGAAGGGGTACGAACAATCTCAGGGAGGAAACCTTTTGTTTTTTATCGATACTACGAGCGATTTTGAAAGGTATTACAGAGAAAATTACCCACAAAGAATAATACCACAGATATGAAAAAGAAAAAAAAAACAAGACAAAAAACCAGTAAAGTAACAGAATGCCTAATATTGTTTCTTTTCTGAATATTACATCTCCCTTTTGTTTTACCTATCTTAAATTATGTTCAAAGAAAACTTACCAGGGCCAGGGCCACACTGATAGTAGAACCAGGTAGTGACCATCATAACTCACAATCTTTGATTCTGGAATTGGTGTATGCCAAACCTCCGCGAAGAAAACTCACGAATGAAAAAGTTGTAAACCTATTCTAACCCTGAGTGACATCTTGTCGCCTCGTAGTAAATGCAGGGAGTGTGGAGGATGGATGGCCATGTGACAATGGCAGAATGAATGCGACACTTGGAGTATGGAGCTCGTGAATACATAGGGAATCATGGGATGACATTCAGTGAAATTTCAGAGCTTTAGATTTTATGACAGTAATACACCTCATCCACTTAAAGGAGGTTGCGATGGACACCATCATGACTCATATTAAACCCTTTCACCCTCTATGTAAATCTGAGACAACAATAAGAACCTAGATGCCAAATTTCCACTGGCCTTGGATCTCGTGCCTTCACTACAATCAATCGTCAATTCTAACCAAAACTTGGTAATTAGGTTAGTTGTCTGTTGTAGAAGAAAACCCGACCCCAGGTCCTTCATGATTAAGGATTATTTAAGGCTTCCTGCCATAACTCCATAGGTGTACTTATGCGCGAACTTAAATTCTTGTGACATTTAAAGTGAGTTGCAACATGTATTATAAGATTTTCCTTAGGTGCATAGCCTATAAGTTTACGAGTACAGAATTAAAGGAAGAAGGTGGTTTTCCAAATAGTTTTGGGGACCTTTCCTTATAACCTCCTAATCTTGACATGAATAAGAAATCTTGTGGTAAATAGAGAATTGAGAGTTTATAACAAGGAATTTGTAATAGAATTTTAAACAAAGTTATTATAGATTTCATGATCAAACTGACATTAGGATGGTATAACTAGGACCCTTATTATACCAAGAAACTATGTAAAAAAATATTTTTTTTGTGGTAAATATGGGGTTCATTACATATGGTATCAGAGAAAAGTTACAACACTGGGCCTGAACAGGGCCACATTTTTCGCTTAGAACATATTTCGATTTATGCAAAACTAATAAACCTTATTACTACAAACAGAAAGCTCTTTCTGTTTTGTGTAAATTATGGTTGCTCAGGACGAAGAAGAAATTAGGATGGAAGGAAATCCAGAGCGGAGACCTCCTGGAGATCCAAGACAAAACAATGATGGAAGCTCACCCACGGAAGTGTTGGAAACAATGAGGAATCTTATTGTTGAACTGCAGGTTTTCAATGCCGACAACGAGAAACTGAAGAAAGCATAACATGAACAACAAGAGATAAATGAAGTCCTACTACACAGTATAGTGACCAAGAAAATCCCAAAGGATGATAATAACGATGAAGAAGTTAGAAAGAGAGATTCTAAGAAATTGGGACCAGAAACAGAAAGAGGAGATAGTTCATCTTAAGGTACACCTTCAGCTGAAGACAAAACTAAAATAGAAAAAAAAAGGAAACAAGTAGACCACCTGGAAGGAGAATTTAAAAAAATCAAACCAGCTACCTTCGATGGAGAATCCAAGACAGGAGAAGAAGCTGAGGCATGGTTGTTAGACATCAACAAATACTTCCATATCTACAACTACTCCAGTAATATGAAGGTAAGAATGGCCATCTACAATCTGAAAGGGAAGGCCAAAATTTGGTGGAAAGACCTAAAATTGGCCAAAGGCCTAAAGGAGAAAAAATTGGAATGGTCCAACTTTAAGAAGTATTTCAAGAAACAATAACTTTGTGAAAGCTACTATGAAAGGAAAACAAAAGAATTTTGCGAACTAAGACTTGTACATATGACAATGGAAGACCTTATAAGTAAATTTCTGTAACTATTAAGGTTCATACCTTACATCTGAGAGGATAAGGTAAAAATCCAATGGTTCCTAAGCTGTTTAGCACAGTCCTACAGGGACATACATGAATTTAACAACCCCAAATCATTAAGTGAAGTGTTCAGAAAGGCATGAATGTGCTATGATCAATACAAACTACAGGCAGAGTTTCCTAAATCTTGGAAGGATAAGAAACAAGATCAGATGAATCAACAAAAGAAGGGATACTAGTCAGCTCCCTATCAGAACGCATCAAAAATCTTCCGAAGGAAAGACTTTCACACAAACCATCCAAACACAAAAGGAGGTGTAAACCGGTAAACCTGGGAACAAAGAAATTCGGGGACAATCCCTGGGAACCGTTAAAGTGTTGGGAGTGTGGGGAACCTCACCTTAGGAGGAACTTCCCATGTTTAAGCACAGAAAACATAATTGTTGTTCATAATCTACAGGAAGCTTCAATGGTGGGTGATGTAGGCATAATCTTGCATTGGATTAATGCAGCCATTGACGATCGACAAGTTGACCACCAGTCCTCTGTGGTGGAAATCGAAGGTAAAATCAATAACACCTGAATTTATGTTTTAATTGATTCTAGAGCTATGTTAAGTTATATCACTCATGGAGTAGTAGATTCAAATAAACTTAGGAGGATGAAACATGCAAAATTATGGCTGGTACAGTTAGCAACGAGAACTAAAAGGAAAGTGGTTGACTTTGTTTCTGATTTGGAATTTAACTTAGATGGTCAAAATATAAAAACAAATCTGAATATTCTACCACTAGGGTCCTACGATATGATAATCAGAATAGATTAGTTGGAGAGACACAAAGCAGTCCTAGATTGTTATACAAAGGCACTTAACTATAAAGATGATTGTGACACTACTAGAAAAACCCAATGTATACCAAAACTAGTATCAGTTAGACACGTCACAACAATGCAATTCAAGAAATGTATGAGAAAGGGGTGTCAAGTTTATGCCATCCAAATAACGAATCTGTTAGAAAAAAAAGATAAGCCGAAACTAGAAGATTTTGCTGTCCTATGTGAGTTTAGAGACATGTTTGCTGATGAGATACCAGAACTACCTCCTAGAAGGGAAATAAACTTCTCCATAGACCTACTACCTGGATCAACCCCCATATTGAAGGCACCTTACCGAATGAGTTTACCTGAATTGATAGAACTAAAGATACAACTATAGGAATTGTTGGACAAAAAGTATATCAGACCCAGTGTTTCACCATGGGGAGCACCGGTCCTCTTTGTGAAAAAAAAGATGGTACCCTAAGACTATGTATCGACTATAGACAATTGAATAAAATGACTATTAATAACAAGTACCCCTTACGCATGATAAATGACATGTTCGATCAAGTAGGCGGGGCCAAGATCTTTTCAAAATTAGATTTACGATCCGGTTACCATCAAGTCAGGATAAAATATGAGGACATAAGAAAAACAACCTTTCGAACAAGATATGGACACTATGAATTCATAGTCATACCTTTCAGACTCACTAACGCACCAGCCACATTTATGTGCCTGATGAACAGTATTTTTCAGTCAGTACTTAGACAAATTCGTAATAGTATTTATCGACGATATTCTGGTGTATTCTAAAATGGAGGAAGAACATGAAGAACACTTAAGAATCGTCCTGCAAACTTTGAGGAAGCAACAAATGTATGCTAAATTTGATAAGTGAGATTTTTACCAAAAGAAGATACAACACCTAGGACACGTGATATCTGCAAAAGGCATTGCAGTGGATCCTGAGAAATTAAGAGCCATTATAGAATGGCTGGTACCAAAGGATGTAGCAGACATGCAATCATTCATGGGAATCACCAGATACTATCGCAGATTCATAGAAGGATTTTCCAAAATAGCTTACCCTATCACATCATTACAAAAGAAAGGGACCAAGTTTAACTGGTCACAAAAATTTCAAGACAGTTTTTACAAGCTGAAGGAATTATTGACAACGACACCTATATTGAAGGTAGTAGACCCAGATAAAGACTTTACTATATGTGTTGATGCAAGTAAAGAAGGACTAGGTGGTGTCCTAGCTCAGGAAGGACATGTGATTTGTTATGAGTCCTAGAAATTAAAATAACATGAACAAAATTATGTCACTTATGACTTAGAATTGGCAGCGGTAATACACTCCTTAAAATAGACACAAAATTTCTACTATTGACGGATAATAGCGGCGTGAAATATTTGTTTAGCCAACCAGCTCTTAATACAAGGCAAGCAAGATGGCTAGCATTCTTGAGCAAATTCAACTTCGAAGTCAGACATATCAAGGGTAAGGAAAATAAGGTAGTAGATGCTCTAAGCAGAAGAGTCCATGGGTTATTTGAAATAAGTATCAGCAGGGTTGATAGTGATCTGGAAAAAAGAATAAGGATGACAGGTATTAATGATGAAAATTACACTAAGATAATGGCAGAATTACATAACAGTACCGCAAACTCAGAGAAACCAGATCTAAGTATCGACAAGGAGGGACTACTACAATTTAAAAATAGACTTTACAGACCAGATTCAACAGAATTAAAGATAATAGTCTTGGACGAAGTACATAATAAACCATATTCTGGCCATCCAAGATACCAGAAAATGATAACAACACTTAGAAAACTATATTACTAGCCTAATATGAAGGGCGAAACATCAGAATACTTGGCTAGGTGCCAAGATTTTCATCAGGTTAAGGCCGAACACTAGCATCCAGCCAGCCTATTACAGCTATTACCAGTACCAGAATGGAAATGGGAGACCATATCATTGGACTTTATAACACGTTTGCCAAAAACTCAAAAACATAATGATTCTATTATGGTTGTAATCGATAAACTCGGTAAGTCCGCACACTTTATTCCTGTAAAGTCTACTTTTAAAGCTATAAACATTGTTGAAATATTTATGAAAGAAATTTTTAGACTACATGGTATTCCTAAAATGGTGATTTCAGATAGAGACGTAAAATTCACGTCTGCTTTTTGGAAGGAATTGATTGCAAGGATAAATACTAATTTGAATTTCAATACGAGCTATCACCCACAAATAGATGGACAGACCAAAAGGACAAACCAAATCATAGAGTATATGTTCTTCATGTATGTAAGAACAAAACCAAACAAGTGGGAAGACTATCTACACTTAGTAGAATTTGCATATAACAACGGGTAGCAAACTTCGACTAAGTTAAGGCCTTTCGAGGTACTGTACGACATAAAGTGCATGACTCTAATTAGATGGGATAATCCAATAGATAGACTCATGGTTGGACCATAAATGCTCCAATAAATGGAAAACATGGTAAGGAAGGTACAACAAAACTTAAAAGAAGCACATGATAGACAGAAGAGCTATGCAGATCAAAAAAGAAGACACTTGGAATTTCAAGTGGGAGACCATTTTTATTTGAAGGTCAAAGCCTGAAAAATATCATTGAAGTTAGGAAACTGTGTCGAGATGGCACCTAGGTTTTGTGGGCCCTTCGAGATTCTAAATCGAATTGGACACGTAGCATACCAACTTGCATTTCCAGCTAATTTAAGAATTCATAATGCATTTCATATTTCTTTGTTGAAAAAGTATGTTCATGACCCTACTCATATGATTGATTGGAACTTGGTTTAGGTGGAACCCGAAAGCGAGTTCCAGGTGGAACCCCTACAAATTCTAGATTGGAGAGAAATAACACTTTGGAACAGAGCCGTCGCTTAGGTAAAGGTGCAATGGAAGCAGTTTAGTCCTGAGGAGGCCACTTGGGAATTGGAGGGATATTTATGGAAATCTCATCCAATACTATTCCAAGAAAGGAACGAACATTGAGGACAATGTTTTATTGAAGGGGGAAAGGAAATGACATTCCCCAAAATAAAGTATTTTTGAAATTTAAAATTTGTTGGAAAATTATTTCGTTTTTATTAAGTTCGAATTTGGAAAATTTTTGCCATTTATGGAAATTTTGAATTTTGAATTTGATAATTGTAATTAATTATTATGACTGTTGGGAAGAGATTTGATTTGACCCAACTAACTATTTGACTATGACACTTGTATGAGAACATAATATTTTATATTGATTGCAGGAGGACAAATGGAACAACCATGTTAGAATCAGCTAACCATGACTCCATGAGTGGAGAACATGTTGGAACTACCTCTGGGATGATTGTTACAAGTGGAAAATCAGTGATTTGGCCATTGGCAGCCCTTGAAAATCATGGATTTAGAAAGCTGTGAAAATTCCCAAGGGGGGGAAAGAAAGACCTAGGAAAAATGAATTTTTGTTAAATAGCATATGTGAGGAGGCAGGACGCTGTCGAGTATTCTGGGGAAAAGAGACTATTATTTTCTTTCTGTTATTAACACTACTGATTGAGTGTGAGGAAAGAGGAGTCTACTAAAAACTGAGGGACATTGCTGAGGAGGAGTTTCCGAGTTAGCCCTCATGGACTCATGGTCAGGATAGAGGGTGAATTGGGCAAGTGATTTGGTTGTTCGTTTCTACGGTTGGGAGGAACGTGGTTATTCCCCTTGTCTTCCAGCGAACTGGTTCAGATACGTTAATCTTCTCCTTCTCTATTTTGAATGAGTGTATATATATATATCTGATGTATTGTACTTGTTAAATCTAAACTGAAATAATTTCCTTCTATGTTTTGAATGAGCATATATATATATATATATATATATATATATATATATGATGTATTGTACTTGTTAAATCTGAACTGAAATAATTTCCTTCTCTGTTTTGAATGAGCGTATATACATATCTGATTGTTGTAATGCATCTACTTGTAAGATCGTATATCTGATGTAATGTAACTATTGTGTCTAAATCAAATTATTTCTATCTTTGTGGAGTGAATTAGTTACAGGTGTAGCGCAATCATTAAAAATCTGTAGGAAAGTTAGAATTTATCTCATTTATTAGGTTATGGAATGGGTTGGTGTGAATTTAATTCTGGAATTAACCAATTTATGAAACTAGATTTCTGCTAAAACAGAGGTATTTACCTTATGTCGAAATTCTTGGTATGATCATCTGAGCATGAACAAATTGAGAACTAGTCTATATGTAATTGGAATAAGTATAAGGCTGTAAATACAAATTTAGATTTATAATTGAAAACGGGATGCTATCTACCACTTAAAGATTTAAGCTACTCTGAATCAATACACTTCCACGTTAGAACTATAACCAATGTTTATCCAATCTCTATGAGCAGGAATGATAATGAAATACGAATCCTAGTGCCTACATAAACAATTACGTACATACAGATATATACATGAATGTATTCATAAGTATTCTCTCCTATATTCAGAATATGATAAATTTTCGACACACACAACCATAACTATAAATTGAATGCATAGGAGTTAGGATAATCTAGTGGAAACAACAACCAATGCACTTCATCCGTTTTAAATCGAATATAGTAGACCAAAAGCTATCAGTGAATATATAAAAAAAAATGGGAGAACCCTTTCCTTTCTATAATGATTTAGGCCAATGGCTTAGAACATAGTCGAGTAGCATAAATATTATGTGCAGTGTTCAAATTTTTAAAAGACAGAAATAATTTTCCACCGATTTTCATTTCGATCAAATTCGACCAGGACTCTCTTTCTAATAATTCAAGAAAAGAAGGATATTACATAGTTGACCAGACTATTTATTAAATACTCAATACATATACAGGAAACTGGCATTATACCATTTATGGAAGAACGACCACAAGGGTTTACTCAAATAAATGTTACAGTAGACACAGAGCTAGTTATAATAGAGCTAGTTGAATCATGATCCCCTTGGGGATGCAAGAACCTGTAGAGTTAGCCGGAGAGTGAGAGGATCGGAACCAGAATAACTCTTGCGTAGAAGGCCGCAACGAGCATCCGAGGATTTCATAAATGGATTCCTTGTAAGATTCAAGTCCTGTAGACATTAGTCTTTAATCGAGGATTAAATAATAAATAAAGTAGATCACAATGAGACCTTAAAAGTTAAATCAATGTTATCCCTTTCAAACAGATACTTATCTTGTTGATGTGTGGGTTCGAATCCTTGTCCCATTGCCTGTTGTCTGTCTGGTCAAGGGAGGAGGGTGTCGTATGATCTCTGATGGGTCCTTGCAACAACAAGGTCCATCATTAGTGACAATAATAAGTTTTATAATGAAACCCTTAACTTGGAAACTGTACAAACTGTACCACAAGAGAGAGATCCGAAGTAATAATATAGAATTTTCATACAACATTTAAATACAATTAAAGGTTAGGTCTGAATCGGTCCTAAGCCAAAAAATGTAACACATAGATATACAAAATCAATAGCAAGGACAGAATCATCGCACTATGGTGTTCGAATGTCGAGAAGGAACCACTACCTGTAAAGAGGACACGACTTTGTTACACATTCGAAAGGATTATGCTATAGGGCTCCCAGTAGAATATTCAAGGTATCTGAAGAAAATGAAGATGGTAAGGGTAATAGATGGATTAGCCGAGGGTCTGGTACCTATAGAATGATGAATCCATCTCTTATAGGGAAAATAAAAAAGGAAAAGTAATATAACGTATTATCACACCAAACAAAAAGAATCGACATCAATGAACTTTACACAGAGTCAACCTATCTCCGTCAGATTCTTGAGGGGAAACAATAAGAGGATAATAAAAAAAGCCGACCTATATACCACAATTTAGGCATTTCACAGAGAGACCTTCCTCTGATAACAAACAAATACGCATCACTTATTTGGGGTGGCATATAGTGGCAAACAACCCTAACCCCAAAAGACTCTGGTGACTACTATAGAGAGATCCAAAACGTCTAACCAAGAAGGGGTAATGACAATATCAGGGAGGAAACCTTTTGTTATTTCTCGGTAGTACGGGCGATTTCGAAAGGTATTACATAGAAAATTACCCGCAAAGAAGAATACCACAGATATGAAAAAGAAAAAAAAAACAAGACAGAAAACTGGTAAAGTAACATAATGCCTAATATTAATTTTTTTTCGAATATTACATCTTCCTTTTGTTTTACCTATCTCAGATTGTGTTAAAAAAAAACTTACTAGTTCTAGGGTCGCGCCGGTAGTATAATCAGGGAGTGACCATCATAACTCATAGTCTTCGATTCTGGAATTGGTGTATGCCAAACCTCCGCGAAGAAAACTCACGAATGACAAAGATGTAAACCTATTCTAACCCTAAGCAACATCCTTTCGCCTCATAGTAAATGCAGGGAGTGTAGAGGATGGATGGCCATGTGATAATGGCAGAATGAATGTGACACTTGGAGTATGGAGCTAGTAAATACATAGGGAATCGTTGGATGACATTCAGTAAAATTTCAGAGATTTATCTTTTACGATAGTAATACACCTCATCCACTTAAAGGAGGTTGCGATGGACACCATCATGACTCGGATTAAACCCTTTCACCCTCTATGTAAATATGATACAACAATAAGGACCTAGCTGCCAACTTTCCATTGGCCTTGGATCTCGTACCTTCACTACAATCAATTGTCAATTCTAACCAAAACTTGGTAATTAGGTTAGCTATCTGGTGTAGGAGAAAACCCAACCCCAGGTCCTTCACGATTAAGGATTATTTAAGGCTTCCTGCCATAACTCCACATGTGTACTTATGCATGAAATTTAAGTCTTGTGACATTTAAAGTGAGTTGCATCATGTATTATAAGATTTGCCTTAGGTGCGCAACCTATAGGCTTACGAGTACAAAATTAAAGGTAGAAGGGGGTTTTCCAAATAGTTTTGGGAACCTTTCCTTATAACCTCCTAATCATGACACGAATAAGAAATCTTGTGGTAAATAGAGAATTAAGAGTTTATAACAAGGACTTTGTAATAGAATTTTAAAAAAAGATATTATAGAGTTCATGATCAAATTGACATCAGGATGGCATAACTAGGACCCTTATTTTACCAAGAAACTATGTAAACACTTTTTTTTTTTGTGGTAAATATGGGGTTCATTACACATCTTCTGAAAATTCCTCATCATACCAACCACATCACCCACTGCTATCTTCTCCTGCCTGATAACCTATTCATCTCCCTATGGTTTATACCACTCAAGTGTGGGTGCTACTGGAGGCGTCGCGCCTCCTCCCCTAGCACCCTGTTGTCTACCTCCGTGACGTTCTCTAACCATGATTACCTACATAAATACAAGTCAAGTTAATTAGAAACATCATATCAAATCATATCAAAGAAAGACGTAGTGATCCCAGGTCGTAGGTCGAACCCACTCTGATACCACATGTAACAACCCCAATGTTAAGGCCACATGCGAAGCCAATTTTTTTATTTTTTAATAATTAAGGGGCAAGAAGGTGATGACGAAAAAGTTTGAACACACCACAGACGATGAATAGAAGCACACAAACCAAGCAATAGGAACTATGACACCATGCACAGACAAAGGGGCAACCGGGTAAAAGAGGCATAGAATAACCAGGAGTAACGACTAACTACTCG
>JASDQU010367599.1:0-11539 GCA_032191745.1 Picea mariana
TTGAGTCTTATCCATTTGACCCTCTTAAAAAACTCTTTTACATTTACATATAACCTGATGGGTACTGGGCTTTCCTTCCATGCAATCTGAAGGTGATTCCTAGTGCCAACATTCTTGGCACCGTTGTCGGGGATTGATTTGAAGACATTTCCCTGGGATTGAATGACAACGCTTACTAGTTCTAAAGGTGCTTTGGAACTTAGTATCTTGAATATTGCAGCTTGCACCTGGCGACCCCATTGTTTCATCTCTGGCACCTAAAGGCAGACATATGAGATCAAATCCACAACTACCTTTGGTTCCACCTAAGGCTGACCCATAGAAGATAATCAAGAAGGGAAAAGCTTCTCAAGAAATTTTTTCTGCTGCTGCTACAAGTGATTCTAGTCAGTTGCCTGATTTCACTCTTAATACTCCAGTTGTTATATCAAGTAATCCTTCTTTACCTTCTGCTGAAGTATCTAAGAATCTTGATTTTCAAAAGTTTCCTATTGAATAATCCTCTTTTGAAACTGATTTGAAAGAAGAAAACTTTGAAATTCTTTCTTCCCCTGACATTGTAAAGTGGTTCAGTCTTGAGAGTCTTGAAGATTTTCCTACTCTAGGATTTGCTACCCCTCTTCCTGTTAAAATTTCTGCTGCCAAAGAAGAGGAAACCTCATCCCCTTTACAGAATTTACCATCTTCTTCCAAGACCCAACCTTCTGCTGTGAAATCTGAAATTTCTCCTTCATACATTCCTTTTTCTCCTAAACTGCACACAATCAAGTCTCCTTTTCCTCCTTGTTCACCAAGAGTTAAAAATCCAATGGCAGGTGCTAACCCCCCTGCAAATAGGATGGATTCCATAGTGACTACAAGATATGACCCTCTTGTCTTACCTCAGCCAGTGAATTTTCTCCCTCCTGGAGATTATTTAAAATACATGCCCAAATTCACGGGAGAAGAAGATATAACTGTTGAAGAACATATTGCTGCCTTCTATAGTTCTGCAGACAATCAAAACATTGAAAATGAGGATGTGTGGATGAGAGTCTTCAACCAAAGCCTTTTTGGCGAGGATAGGAAGTGGTTTAGGGGTTTGGCCCTTGGATCCATTACTGGAATTGAGGTGCTAGATGAGGCCTTTTTGAGGCACTGGGGGGACAAAAAGGACTTCTTGTACTATATCACTGAATTTGTATCCCTAAAAAGGAAAGAGGGAGAGTATGTCTTTGACTTCTCTAAAATATTGAACAAAATGTACAATAAGATTCCTGATGAGATAAAACCCACAGAAACCCCTACAAAAATCACTTATGCAAGTGCCTTTGACCCTGAGTTTTTCCTTCTACTGAGAGAAAGAAGATCAACCTCCTTAGCTCATATGCAAGATGCAACATTGGAGGTATAATCCAACATAGTGGCATCTGATAAACTCAGGGGAAAATCTGATAGAGATAGGAGAAAAAACAAAGCTAAAGCTTCAACTTCTGACTCCCCTATTGTCCACTCTCAAGTAGATGAACTTACCAAATTAGTAAAATTCCTTTCTACTAAGATTGAGAAGTTAAAATTGGAAGGAAAACAGACCCATAGAAATACTCAAAATATTGATAACAGAGGTAACTTCAAGAGACAAAATAATGCTCCCCAGATCCTTCTGAGAGATCCTAGAAACAGAGAGAGAGAGAGATGATTAAAAGGTACAAACTCGTTTACAGAACAACCTGGTTGCTGATGAAGAATGAGAGGAGGAAGAAGCTGATCCCTAGATTCATTGCTTAGGTGACACATACCCATCCCCTCACTTGACTATAACTGCATATGAGCAATCCTTGATGGATATTCAAATAAATGAATTAAGTAAGGGAGAGAAAGCAAAAGAAAGTCCTAATAGATATAATCTGAGATCCAAATAGAATGAGGAAAAAACATATGCTTCTAATTAGCCTGCTCAAAAAGAAAATTCTGCCAAGGCTGTGACAGTTAGCAGTAAGGAAAAAGACACTCAAAGTCCCCAAGTTCTGGTAAGATGTCCTACCCATGAAACCAAAGAGATCTTGAAGTCTTCATCTTCCTTTAGTTTTGAGAATGAGATCCTAAAAATCAAGATTCCTGTACCTTTTTTGGAATTGATAAAAAATGAAGAATTTAAAAAATATCTCTCCAAAATGTTATAGCCCGAACCTTCTCCTAATGCCACTGATTCAGTAAATCTACAAGATGAAAATCCATCAATCATCCTAGGACCTCTGATATAAGATAGAGATGATTCATCCCCTCCTTTCTATACATCAATGAATATACATGATAAGGTGTTGCATAATTGTTTGATAGATTTAGGGGCATCCTACAATCTCATGCCAAAAACTGTTATGGATGAAATTGGGTTAGAAATCACAAAGACCTACCATGACTTATATTCTTTTGACTCTAGGAAAGTGAAGTGTCTTGGGGTCATTAAGGATCTGGTTGTGACCTTATTTCAGCTGCCCATGAAAAGCGTAGTCATGGATATCATGGCGACTGATGTTCCCCCCAAGTTTGGCATGCTCTTGTCAATATATTGGATAAAAAGACAAGGGGAACCTTGTAGATGGATCTCTCATATGCTACCATTCATGTGTTTGGGACGGAGCATAGAAGACTTTACAGGGAAGCTTAGTTGGCCTACATTATTAGTGATGAAACAAACCCCACAAATCATCCTATTTTTTCTCTTGATACTGATTTGGGATCCAACATCTTGCAACTCACTGATACCGTTGAGCCTCCTCTTGAAATCAGAAAACAATTTGTTACCTTTTGCGAAGATTCCCCTCCAACCACCTCTGTTTGGAAAATGTTCTTTGATGGAGCCTCTTCTAGGGAAGGTGTTGGTGCTGGAGTGGTATTTGTTTCACTTGCTCAAGAGACTATATTTCTGTCATACAAGCTAGAATTTGAAACTACTAATAATGTGGCAGAGTATGAAGCTCTTGTCTTGGGATTGAGGGCTGTTAAAGACATGGGGATAAAAGAGCTATTAGTATTTGGGGATGCTGAATTGATCGTCCATCAGATAAAAAATCTTTACCAGACTAAGCACCCTAGGCTCAGATCTTATAGAAATGAAGTGTGGGACTTGGTGGACATTTTTTTCTTAGCTTTTAACATTTCATTTATTCCAAGAGTAGAGAATACCATGGCTGATTCTCTGGCTGTATTAGCAAGAAATTTCAGAGTCCCCTTATCACCTAAACTCAAGTATGATGTATAAGTCAAATACAGGCCTTCCATAACAGACAATGTCAAATATTGGAAGATGTTTGAAGATGATCTTGAAATTAAAAAATTCCTCGAGACTGTTGATGAGTTTCTGCATTACACATTGATCAGGATCACGATTCTGAAATTAATCCTCATGCTGATGTTTTCCTTAATAAAATTTCTAATCATCATATTGTGCATCTACCTAGCAACCACATTCCAAAAGGACTAGTTCCTTTGGAAAGATTATTTGATGAAAATGATGTGGTAGTAAAGGAGAAAGTGTCCACTGATGATGCTGATATAACCGAGCGCAATGTGGGTACATAAAAGGATCCAAAATATGTCAAGTTGTCAAGAAACCTATCAAGAGAGCAGAGGGCAGAATATACTGAGTTGTTAAAGGAATTTGCTGATGTATTCGCTTGGACTTATGAAGATCTCAAAACTTATGACACAAGAATTATAGATCACAAGATCCCATTAAAGGAAGAGACCAAACCCTTTAGGCAAAAGTTGAGGCAAATAAATCCTATGTTGCTTCCTGTCATGGAGAAAGAGGTAAAAAAGCTTTTAGATGCTAAAATTATTATTCCTTTGAGGTATTTTGAATTGGTGGCCAACTTGGTTCCAATCAGAAAAATGAATGGAGAAATCAGACTTTGTGTCAATTTATGGAATCTGAATAGAAGTTCTAAAAAGGATAATTACCCTTTGCCCAAGCACATATTACAGAGTGTGACAGGTGCGGCCAGGATGTCCATGATTGATGGTTTTTCTGGCTACAATCAGATCTCTATTTTTCCAGAATATAGAGAGAAGACAACCTTTACTACTCCTTAGGGTACATTAATGTACGCTAAGATGCCTTTTGGTTTGATGAACACAGGGGCAACCTTTTTGCGAGCTATGGACATAGAATTTATTGGAGAGAAGGACAAGCTTGTTGTTATCTATTTAGATGACATACCATTGTTCTCTCAATCTGATAAAGAACACTGTGATCATTTAAAAAAAGTTTTCTTGAAATGCAGAAAATTTGGTCTCTCCTTGAATCCAAAAAAATCATTGTTTGCCATGAAGGAGGGAAAATTATTAGGGCATATTGTGTCAGCTGAAGGGGTAAGGATTGCGTCCAACAGAGTTGAAGCTATCCAAACCTTGTCACTTCCTAGATCCAAAATGGAGGTTCAATCTTTTTTGGGAAAAATTAATTTTTTGAGAAGGTTTGTTTCAAATTTTGCTGAGTTGGTCAAGTATATCACAACCATGTTGAGAAAGGGTAATGAAATGAAATGGAATTCTGAGTCCCATAATTATTTTGATCAAATAAATAAATCCTTGACTGAAGCGCCAATCCTTATCATCCCATATTGCTCCAAGGGTTTTCTTATTTTTTCTTTCACTTCATTTGATACAATAGCAACTGTTTTATTGCAGAAGAACACTGAAGGCTTAGAGTAGCCCATTGCTTTTTTCAGCAGGGCATTGAGAGATGCTGAATTAAAATATGACTTCATGGATAAGCAGGCCTATGCATTGATTAAATCTCTCAAGTATTTTAGAGTTTATGTTCTCTATTCAAGAGTCATTGCTTATTTCCCATCAGCTTATGTAAAGGAAATTCTTATTCAACCAGATATAGACAAAAAAAGGAGCAAGTGGATTGCTAAAATCCTTGAATTTGATCTTGAGATTAAGAATACCAAATTGGTTAAAGGCCAGGGTTTAGCCAAGCTGTTGGATGGATTGAATTTCTTAGCCATGGGGGTAAATTTAATCAACACATGCTCAGAAAATCAACACGCTGAATTGATTGACAAAGGTCCTCAAGTCACCCCTACATTGGCAGATTGCAGCTAGTACAAGGACATTGTATTTTTCCTACAGAAATTACAACCTCCAGATGGTATGAAAATGAACAAGGTGAGAGCGTTAAAACTCAAATCAATCAAATACTGCCTTATTGATCAAGTCTTGTATTGGAAAGACCCATTGGGAGTGATTTTGAGATGCCTAGACCCACAAGAAGCCCAAAAGATTATGTCTGATTTTCATGACAGTTTATGTGGGGGTCATCATTTTTGGAGAACCATGACATATAAGATTCTTAGGGCTGGGTACTTCTGGCCTAGTCTATTCACCAATGTTTGTGCTAAGATCAGAGCCTGTGTTAAGTGTCATAAATTCTCTGGAAAAAAACAACTCAAGTCTTTGCCATTCAAGCCTGTGGCAGCTTCGGGACCCTTTCAGCAGTGGGGCCTAGATGTTCTTGGGGAAATTCATCCTACGTTTAGTGGTCAACATAGATGGATTTCGACTACATAGATTACTTTAGTAAGTGGATAGAAGTTATCCCTACAAGGAATGCTTCCCACAAAGTGATCATTGGTTTCCTTGAGGACATTATGGAGAGGTTTGGTTGTCTGAATTGAATTGTCACTAATAATGCTGCATCTTTCAAGGCTTAACCATTGATTCAATTCTGCGAACAGTTTGGAATCACATTGGTTCACTCTACCCCTTACTACCCCCAAGGGAATGGGCTTGCATAGTCCTCTAACAAAAGCCTTATAAAGATCATTAAAAATATGTTAGAGGACAACAAAAAAGCATGGGACTCAAAACTCAAGTTTTCTTTGTGTGATGACAGAGTGACAACAAAGAGGTCCCTGGGCCTTTCTCCTTTCCAGCTGGTGTATGGAGTTGAGGCCATTTTTCCTTCCCAACTTGCCTTGCTTGTGGAAAAATTCTTCCAAGATTACCAAGGGGAGATGGATCTTATGATCAGAAGGATTCAGCAGCTGGTTGAAGTGCAGCAGACTCGTGAGTAGCTTATAGATAAAGCACATGATCATCAACAGAAGATCAAGCAGGCTTTTGACAAGAAAGCAAATAAAGAGGATTTTCAACTGGGTGATTTGGTGCTCAAGTGGGATGCACCAAATCAAGATAAAGGAAAGCATGGTAAATTTGAATCTTTATGGATCAGTCCCTTCAAAATTTCTGAGGTATTCTCTAATAACACTTTCAAGTTGCAGAATATGGAGGATGAAGAAGTTTTTGGTGGCCCTGTCAATGGGAATTTTATGAAAAAGTACTTTGCTTGAACCATGAGTGGCTTTTCATGCCATTGTAAATATCATCTTTCTTTTATTTTTGTTTTAATAACAGACCCCATAGCCCTAGGATAAGGCACTAAATCTACTCATTCTTAGCAGCCCGGAGGGGGCATGCCATCCCGTGTGGAGCCAATGTTATCACACTAAGTTGCCTTGGGTTTTTAGCCTTTAGTTTCATCTTTTCTTAAGCCCTTAGATGTTAATTTTTTATTTGTCCCCTTTAAAAGTGTGTTTTTTTAGGTCCCCTTGATAAATAAAGTTTTAAGTCAGGACTTATGTTTTGATCCTCACACAAATTTTTGACTTAGGACTGTTTTTTCATGACTCATATTTTGATTCCCTTCATGACTTGACACTAGGATCGAGTCACCCTACAATCAAATTGATTTAACATGCCATCTTCCTCACTCATGCCCTCGTAGCCTTGCCTTGTTGTCCCCTTTTTTCCTTGCTTATTGTCCAATCATTTTTTGAAATGGAGAGCTACCAACTCATCAGGAGTTTCCGTAGCGCACTCCCTGTCCATCATATTCTACCATGATTTGCAGTTACGATGCTGATGTCATCTCTTACTTGTTTTCAGTGCCAGGGGTGGTTAAAATATGCTTTCAAGATTTCATATTTATGAGCTCTAGTAATGGTTTTTGAATTTTGAAAAAATCAAATTGTTGTGCTACACAAACTACTAGTTCTGACCAGTTGGCAGCAACGCTACTAGATCTGATGCTGAGGTGGATTCAGAGGCCAAGTTGCTCATGACTCTTTCTTGAGATTTTTCTGAGGCCTTGAACTATCATTATTCCACATGTATTCTGTGTTTTTCCTCCTCTGCACATCAATTTCAAGGAGAATTAGCGCTTGTAATTTTGGTAATTATTGTGCCTGTGTACCTGGAGGAGATCTTTCCTCACACCATCCTATCAAATTTTTCCTTGCATTCAAACTTGTAGATTTAGTCTCCTGTCTATTGATTTTGATACATCTACCCGCCATTGCCACTAATCTCACAGTATCCAAGTAGGTCTTATCCTCTGCATGCGCGGTGTGTTACCTATAGACGCTACTCAAACTACACTATTTCTCCCCTACCTCCTCTGAAAGTTGAGTCGGGCTATTTCAACCCAATTTTCAAAGACCATTATAGGGTATTCCTTTAGCAGATATTTTTCTTAGTGTTCATACCTACACACATTCAAGGGAGGGATTTCTACCGACAGTTTTAGCTAGCTAGCAACCAGTCTGGATTAAGGGAAATTCTTGTAAAGGGGCAACCTTGTCCACTTGAGCTTTGAATTTTTAAATCCTCCTGGTTATCACCACTCCATAGCCCTAAAACTCTTATCCTAAACTATGGAGACTCTTTAGAAGAAGAAGTCACACAAGGGAGGTAATGTGGTTAGAACTGAGCCTATAGACATGCATCTATTTGTGGCAGAGCCCATGGCCAGAGAATTTTTTCAAAGGGTGGGATGCCTCTCTTTCTGCCAAAATATGCAAAGAGGTCATCCTCAGATGACAAGGCAATTTGCCTTACATTTTGATGGCTTGAAAACCAAGGTAGGGAGCCTAGAACTTGAAGTGTTTGAGACCTGTATTTCAGCTGCTACAGGAATCCTTATGACTGGTGAGAGCTGGTTTAAATCCATGGCCTTAAATGCATCCTATGCCAAATATTTTCTTAAGCCTGAATATCAATCTGATAATATTTCTAAAGGTGTGCCAAGAAATCATCTAATTGAGCAGTTTGATAAAGTATTGAGGATCATTCAGAGGTACTTTACATGTGAAGGGAGGTTCAATACACTATACCAGTACCATATAAGGATTCTGTTACATTTTACTGGAAAAATTGAAATGAACATTCCATATTATTTTATAAGGAGCATAGGCAAGATGTCAGACATGGTTCAATCCAAGTCTAAGGCTGTGGATACTAGCATATTTCATTATGGGTTGATTAAAATGTTGGGTTCTGAAGAGCTGAGTAAGAAGGATATCTCATGGGAACATTTTATTATTTCTTCTCACATGATGTTGGATATAGCAACTACTCCTCAGTCACAGATAGCAAGCCCTTTACCATCCACTAGTGCTGCTAAAGTAGGTACTATCAAGAAGAGAAAGAGCAGAGTTCCTGTTCAATATCAAGAGGCCATAAGGAGGTTGTAAGAACTGAGGAGGAGGATTATCATTCTCCACAGAGAGACATTTCACCCCCTCCTCCACCAGAGTTAGAAGAAGCCCCTTCTTCTACTAAAAATACAACAAAGAAAGGGAAGAAGCTACACTTCTCCTCATATCCTTTAGCAACCAACATCAAGGTCAGAAGGCCCTTCACAAGATCATTATATCTTAAAGAGGTTGTTGAAGAACATGCCCTACCAAAAGTCTCTATCCTACAGAAGAATAAAGATAAGGGCCAAGGCATTGAAAATCCCATGGAGAAGAAAGAAGAAAATCCTTGTGTGGAGAAGAAATAAGAAATCCCTGTACAAAAGAAGAAAGATAAAGGCAAAGGTATTAAGAAGCCTGTTGAGATAGAAAAATTTATTCCTATGCAGCAAGAAGAGGAAACCATGAAAAATCCTGTTGAGACTGTTCACATCTCTACTCCACCTAGCAGCTAGACGTTCAAAAGCTTAATCAGGTAACTCGGGGATGCTAGGAAGGAGGTGGCTCATTTGAAAGTAGATGCCATGTATGACAGGGTTAAGATGAAAGAACTCATGGATGGATACAACCACACTCTTGATCTAGCAAGGTTTGCGACAAGAAAGGCCCAAACTCTCCATAGGCAGCTCAAAAACCTTTATAGGCAGAACAGAGACTTTCAGTCTCAGATTAGAAAGGTCAAAGAAGAGTTGCAACATTTCCAAGATGAGATGGCTCAAAGAAACTTGGATGTGTTGATTGAATCTATTATTGAACAAGAGAATCCAACAACCAAAAAAAGCATAGTTCCAGTGAAGAAGCCTACTACTGCTAAAGGGAAACATGTATTTTTGCCAAAGGGAAGTCCTCCTTCCACAAGAAGGAGTATCAGGTTGATGAAGTAATTGGTGAGAGTTGATTTTCATTTTTGAGGATGGCCCCTTTTTGCAAGAATATGTAATTAAGGAAATAATTCCTCTGCCACCTATACAGGCTATACCAGTTTCTAAATGCATACTATTCAGATTTTTGGTGATCTGCAAAGAGTTAATATTTTTTATATTAGTAGCGTGGAAATTCCATAGCGCTTTAGCGCTACGAAATTGTCTAAATTTCAAAGTTCTGTCTGTATGCTTTCTATAACGCTACCTAATTTCCTAAGAATGATGTAGCGATGGCGCTACTAACTGCCTGGGGGTGCTACCAAATCTATTAGCATTGAAAGGATAGTGCTGTGAAGTCATCTAGGTGCTATTGAATTGCATGCAAACACACCAAGATGGTGCTACCAAAATTCTGGCAGAGACCGAATGCTACACAAAGGCACACAGGATGGCGATACCAAAATTTCGGCAGAGACCAAATTCTACACAAAGGCACACAGGTTAGCGCTACTAAAATTTTGGCAGAGACTGAATTCTACAAAGAGGTATACATGGCTTGGTGCTACCCATTCAACATGCCTATTTTGGAGGTTGCGCTACAGAATCTCTCTACCAAATGATGCTACCAACAGGGACCAGGAATACAGAGGGCCCAAATTATCACCTTAGTGAATGGATGATGATGTGGAAGATAGACAAAGATAGCAGCTGATAGCATGATGACAGTTACAAGCATCTAAAGGACACTTTCCACATATGGAGATGCACATCAACAAAAAATCAAGTTAGTTCGAAGTTGGTTGTATCAATGACCAACATTTTCCCTTTTTATAGCATAGTTGTTAGTTTAAGCTGTTAGATGACATAACTACTAGGAGATTTTCATGGGATGATGGCCAGCTCGCACCTCCAGCTGTTGCCTCTCTTTTTAGTTATAAATAGATAGATGAAATGCTTCAAGAGATTTGAATGATTGAGCTAGGCTCCCTTATACTATAATATTTTGATGAAGGTACCGTGAATTGGTTATGTACTTGATTTGAGACATCTTGGTTAATAGAAATCAACTTTCTTATTCTAGCTTATTTGCCTCTGATGCTGATGTGTTCATGCTTGAATGATTCACATGAATTGTTGTGGTGATGTTATGATGCATGTTTGATTATAATATTATTATGATGTTTCTTTAGTATCCTTAAACTTTGAACTCAAGAAGATCTTGTGTTAGAGTTTTTCTTCCTTAGGTTGTTTGCAGACTTGATGTTTACAACAAACTCTACATTCCTCTTACTAAAGTCTTCCCTCTGTTCACATTTACTACCACATACTGATTGAATTTATTCAAGACCTCGATTTCTTGTGCATGCTAGCCCAAATTTCCGAGTTAGAACATTATCATCTTGAGTCTTATCCATTTGAACCTCTTAAAAAATGATTTTACATTTACATATAACCTGATGGGTATTGGGCTTGACTTTCATGCAATATGAAGGTGATTCCTAGTGATAACACTTTCCAACTTACCATATTGTTCGCGTTCAAACCGTCACCATGTGAGCAAAATGGAGAACGCTCTGCATGTCCTGTTGGGTTCCTCAGGACAGAACATCTGTGGCAACAAAAGGGTTAACAGAAAACACAACTAACTACAATCTATCTAACAACTGAAAGCAAATAACAATTCAAAAATAAACAAAAACTTCAAACATGAGACAAGGGAGTCATCAAATGGTTCCAGGCTTGGTCTATTAGTGAAACCAGAGCACACGCTGAAGACAGAGACAGGGGTCCCCTCTCCCTCCAGCGGAAGGTCCTTCGGAGCCCTCAACACAATGCTTTCCTTACACAATGAATAGAACTGAACTGAACTGAGTGAAAGAACTCTGGGTTAGGCCGCTGATGGATAGCTTGTCAAAGACTGAGCTGTGAAACATCTGGACAGCGTAACTTTTCTTTGAATTCTCTGCTAAAACAATGAGTCTTCACGGCTATTTATAGCAATTTCCAGGCGGTCACGTAACCAGCTTCCGATGTAAACACGAACCTGTTTAGGGTTCGCTTAAGCCATAAATTCACCGAATTTGCAGAGCCAACCCTGATCTGAGGGTCAAATCATCTTGGGGGCCGGTCCACAGGCGGTCGGGAGGCCGA
>JASDQU010367601.1:0-11513 GCA_032191745.1 Picea mariana
CCATATGAGCAACATTTTCACTAGGTTGGGCCTCACCACACCCCCTGCATCGGTGACGAGGGTACCCCTTTATCCATATTGGTCCAATATCTAAACGTTCACAAGTTTTTCTTAGTTTCAATACATAACAAAAACATCTTTGTTTTACTTATTAAAATAATTTAAAATGAAATTAAAATGAAATAATCTTGAATATTGAAAATTTTCTGACCTATCTCCCCCAACGCACCACTAAGAGGAACGTGTATGTCTAGATCATGCGTGAAACTTATCCCGTCATAGGGATAGCCATCTATAGAAATGATATGACACTCCCAACACTTGAAAAAATCATCATTATGTGCATAAAGTATGCTCCCACCTCCTAAGTGTAGTATCACTGTGGACCATTGTTGTAATCATGGTTCCATGATTTGATGTGGTGGTATATAAACTCGTGGGATAATAGCAATAACTCTCTCTCAAATAAAGAACATAAGATACTTCCATATTTGTAGTTCTTCATCCTTTTTGTCTTGCATTCAATGGTGTTTTCATGCTCTGAATCAAAGAGGTGCTTTAGTCATAGATCATTGGGTGAATACACTCCACCGTGTAAAACATCTGCGGTGAGGATGCTTGGTGTAATGCAGAAGACCCTGCAATCCTGGTGATAGTCTAAGGGATCACCTTCAGACTCAAATCCTCTATGTTTCAAATCAGGATTTGACTCTCGAGTTGTTGTGTACTAGGTGTACAATACGATTCTATGTAGTCTTATATGGTCATGCCAACCCCCCCTTGAGTTTGGATATTTATCACATCTCCTTGGTGGGATAAAGAAGAAATGAAGTATATTTCCTCTACCTCGATAGTCAAGGATTAACCATCTAGCATGAAAGCATTTGCTTCTGGGTTCTAGTAACCAATCAACAAATGAAATAATATTTTATGTGCTCACATATTGGGGAACTCATACAATTTTCTCAACCCACAATGCCAAGTAACCTTTAAAACCTCCATATGATCATCAAGTTCTTAGTCAAGCTCTTCGTGTTCTTGTTCCTACTACTCTATAACCAATTGTGTAACTGTGCAACTACCTAAGAAATTTTTTACAACATTTTTTCCATATTTTTGGACATAAACACGAGTGCCTTTGGTGATAGGCGCATACATAAGAACCCTTCATTAAGGTCCTCTGCGTATATGACAGGGTATACATGCCCCATGACAAGCATGGGCATGTATAAGCCTGTCCTTTTTCAAAATAAAAAATGCAAATAAAAAATTATAGGAAAATGCAAAAGACTTGGATAGAAAGGAATAGAGATCAGAGCCTGTTTACTTGATCCTAGTGTTAAATACATCTGATATATATCTCATGTTACAATCGTTGGAAGTTCATAAACTTTTCCCATCTTTTTTTACTAAATTTGGTAAAAGCTTAAATGAAATGAATTTTGGGTTATTTTCCATAATATAGAATATTTCAACCCACTTTTATATAGTTTTTGTCATTTTTAGTCATTAAAATGCCTAATGTACCATATTTATTGAAAAAAATGACCATTTGAATTGAGATTTCATAGGAAGGATATTTATAATACTACTTCTTGTTTCCACTAGTCCAATTTTAATGACTCTTTCAAGTAATGGTTTTTTCACTGGCATATAGGTTAGGTTCATTTCGCCTTGCATTTTTGCATTATTAGTGACACATTATACATTTTCCTCAGAGTCAACCCCAATTTTAGGTGATACAAACCTTCCCAGCTGATAAAAGTGTCGTTCAGTTTATGGTAGAGCTTACCATCATGGGCATCCTAGTTAGCAACCTCTTTGCCTTTTGGTTCCCATGTTGAAGTTTTTTTTCTTAGGCTTGGGAGTCCCGTTATTCCATCCATGTCATTGCATTGATTTGCTTGCACTTTTGAGCCTAATTTCAGCCTCATCTTTCTTTTGCTTAGCCATTTTATCATGCATTTTGATAAGTTATTGGCCTTGCATATTTTTCCATTGAAATTTGACACTTGTATCTTAGGAGGAAACATTCCCCAGAATGTTAATATCCTACACATGCTTCCTCGCATTGATCATAGGTATGTTCCATGCACTTGGAACTATTTTGATTTCCCACAACACTTGTTTCCTTCATGTATTTTAGCATTCTTTTATTCTTTTTCAGGATTTATAATATGAAAAATACAAAAAAAATTAAATAACCAAAAAAGAGTGTGGGAATGAGTCATCTTCACCATTATTGGTAGCAGTCGAGTCGCCTTTGAACACATCACAAAGTTTTGAGTCTAGTCTCAATAGTTTGGGTTAGTATGACATTAAGAAAGTGAACTAGTTAAATAGAGTTTTACTCCTCCCTCTAGTTGTTCTTCTAGTCACCATGGATAGTCTGCCATTTCCTCCTACATCAAATACCTATGTCAATTTTCATTTTCATTCCATGCTTCCTAAGTTAGATATTGTGTCATGTTCTTTTTCAGAGGAATTTTTAGGCTATGTCGGCCATTCCATAGAATTCCTTGACTTTGCAAGTCGGCCTTCCTGTATGCCAAGTGTTGATGTTAGTGGTAGCATTAGAAATCTATTTCCACATAGGATTGTGTGTCTAGACATGTGGAAATAGTCCAAATCCTTCTACTCTTGAATTTACTTTAATTAAAGTAATTATTAAATTAAATTGATTTTATTAATTAATTATGTAACTAGTTAATTGATTTATTTAAGAAACATGCTAAAAGTACTTAGCATGCAACATGTAATTTAAATCTCAAGTGAGAGTGAGAAGTAATCTCAACTGTAGATCACTTTTGGTATTAGAAATATATTATAACTCATGATTATAAAAGAAAGGCTAGGGTGAAGGAGAAAGACACTTGACTCTTGATAGACACTTGAATGATTCAAGGATATATTGGATAGGGAAGGAGAAGGACTTACATCTAGAGATCATGTTGAGGAGAAGAGAGAATAGAGGGTTACATAGGTGGGATTCAGTATGAGGAATACACATAGAGTGTCAGATCATACGAAACTTTATGTACAATTTTTCCATATGGATATGCGGCTCACAGTGAAGCAAATCACATATATACGCAATTCACAAGGTGAATCACTTATGCCTTGAAAAGCATGCCAGAACGGGTCGTACAATAGGTCAAACCTTGCTATAGTATACATTTGTATTTCTCTCAGTGGGCCAGTATCCTTATTATGGGAGCCCTGGTTTTAGCATAATAAAATTATTCTTAGCACTGGTTTTCACTCTGGGGTTTTTCCATGGGTTTATACCCAACAACTTTGGTGTTCTTATGTGTTTGATTTTTGTTTTCTTATTTATTCTTTCATTTCATGATTAGTTTATTACTCACTTGTGATTTTAGTAGATAAAGTAATTTGTTTTTGAGCTAATTGTTAGGTGTTGAGTAGGATAAATTTCAACATGTTTACTATCCATGAAAACATACCAAGGATTGAATCCGCTGGAAAATCAACATGGTATCGGAGCATACCAAGGGTTGAATCCACTGGAAAATTCAACATGGTATTAGAGAAGGTGTTTTGAAGAGAAGCCATATCTCAGATCCATAGCAGATTCATAACCAATAGAAGGAAATTAAATGATGGATTTTCAGGGAAACAGTCGTACTGAGGCAGATCTAGGTTTTTGCAGGTGTACAGAGGCATACACGTTTCACAAAAGACACAATTGTGTACATATGTGATTTGAAATGGATTGATTTGTATACATACACAATTTGCAATGGGTTGAATCACGTACATACGTGATTTGCATTGTGTCGAATCACATATACATGTGCTTTGCAGTGTTGAAAATCGGGCATAAGTCGTACAAGTCAGCATAGGAGTAGTTTTCCAGTAGCAGGTTATTTCCAGGGAAGTTTATCAGGTCTTAGGGATGACAACTCTTGGATTACTGAGACGGGGTTGAATCAATAATACATATTTTTAATCCTTTTAACCACAATATGAAATTCTTATTTATCTTTGCGATCAAAATAGCATTATCATCCAATAAGTGCAGAGTAGATAAACCATGAACAAATGAACAATCAGACACATACACAATACACCATTATTTTTACTTGGAAACCCAATGCGTGAGAAAAACACAATTTTTTTTTCTTATTTGTCTTTAAGAATTACATTCATTGGAAGAACCAACTTCCTTTTTTTTCCAGTTGCAACTAGAAGGAGGCTCTAACCCCCTATTTTCAGGCTACAACCTGAGGGAAGCTCCAACTCCCCAATTCTCTGGTTATAACCAGAAGGAGGCTACAACCCCCTATGTTCTATGATTACAACCGGAAGGTGGATATAACCATCTATCATTTGCCCGTCGAACCGCCCTAAAATATAAGTGTCAAATGTAGAAACTGAATATGTCACTGTGTTGACGGGTGAAATTGAACGCTCGTCAACTGGAGGAGTGGATCCGGTCCGCGGTTGTCTAAATAACCCAATCCGTTTGGTATGATCTACCCCGACGAGTTTAGCGGCTCCGTTGGCCGATCTCAGTCCTAGGAAAACGAAAGAAAACTAAACTAAAGGAACTAATCTAAATGAAAACAACAATCAAAGCAAACTATAAACAAATCTGAAATATATATATACAGTTTACTGTCTAATATTATACAATAATAATTCTATGAAATTAAATGTTCAGTTATCAACAGAATTATATCTCAGCTATATATTTATAGTACTTACAGAATACAAATTTTGATCTAAATTTGCAAAAATCATTGGTAAAATGTCTTATGACAGTAAAACCATTATTTTTTTTATTTTTATAATTTTTATGAAAAAGGAATCAAATGAAAACTGTCTAAACTGAGCAAGTAAAATAATAATCTATACTATAAAACTGAACTATACATCTATCTAAACTACTGAGAATTCTCGAATTTATTAACTATTAAATTGCGAATAACAAACTAACCTTAGGTAATGCTTCCTATTTGTCCTGCGCTGAATACTTGATTTAGCTGTTTGGTGGGAGGAAACCCGCACCAGATTCTCCACAAGCTTCTTGTAAAAAGGGAGCAGCAGTGCTCTTCGAATATGAATGACAGAACAAACAAGACATAAAACGATAGCAATCTTAAAGTTTACAAATCATCACAGTTAGATAAATGCTTGTGCAAAGATTTGTATAGAACAGTCCATTTAACGAAGCAGATAAACCTTTGTTCATTAAATTGAAACACAGTAATTGCTATATGAAAAATGAGATCTACATAAGATATGGACAGAATTTAAGTCATAACGCATCAACCTGTAACAAGTCTTGATATCTAAAGTAGTCAATAACTTGAATGAAAGTATGATAGATTGAAAGCTAAAGCTGTTACAAAAGATCCACTTCCATTCGAGTCTGTATCATCATAAATCCATAGTCTTTTTTCTCCCAACAGTGATGGGTTCTTTACAAAAAATAACAAGTATTTAAAGGCCACAGGGTAAAACATCCCTGTGGGAATTATCAAAAACTGTCTACAAAAAATCTGGGAACAATCTCCCAAGACTCTTTTGCTAACTAAAACTAACAACCTAAAACAAAACTATATAACTGCGACAGCATGTCCAATTTGCCATTGAAATTCGTATGTACCTGTGGATAGGCAAAAGTAGACAATTTTAGATAATTTTTTAATTGTAAAATCAACAAAATCCAAATTATATGACTAGCTACAGAATCTCACGATTCTGTAGCTGGTCATATTTACCAATAAAATCATTTCAAATAAATCCAAATGATAACATAAATGCATTCGACCTATTAAACAAACCCTTAATTACTAATTCAAAACAAAGCAAAGCATTCACGCTAGAAGTAACCAAATATTTTATGCCAAATTGAAACCAACGAAATCGTGTTTAATTAGCCGAATGGTAACAGGGATATATGCAATCTGTCAACCAATTTTTTATTACCAATTTGAAACAGACATAATCGTTTGACAATTCAAAATCAACGAAATCGTTTTTTTAAATCAATTTTAATCGAAACAGACTATAATTGATTCATCAAACCAACCTTTGATACTAATCCAATGCATACAGAAACAACTATGATAATTCAAGGCATACATCATCATTTCTGAATCAAACCAAACAGAGCTAAATCAAACTAACTCATAACCAATTCAATCGTTTATACTAATTGAAGAACAATAAAATCGTGTTAAATTGGTTCAATCAAAACATAGCTATATTAGATTTTAGCAAACGAATCCACACAAACAAAAAAGTTTATGTTGATTCTAACGAAATCTTTTGTGCTAATTCAAATACAAAATCGAAATCATTCCTGGTCATTCAAAGTAAATAGAATCGTTTTTGAATCTATTCAAACAAACATAACTAATTCGGGGCAAAAACAATCAGCTAATTCAAACCAAATCATAAAAATAAAAAAAATCAATGTTGAAATAACATACATGGGCTGTAGGAAACGATTCAGTCATGATAACTTTGATTTGATAAAGGCAGTTGTTGCCTCAACATTTCTGAAGACAATTGAACCTGTAGTCTTTTGCTTCTTCTTGTTCGCTTGTAGCCTGCCTCTTTCTTTTGACAACACAGTAACCCGATCCTCTAATGATTTAACTTTAGATTGCAACCGAGGAACATTCGTGTAGTAACATTCAAGCCAAGAATTGCATTGAGTACATGGTGGTTGATTGGGCCGAGCCACTATAGGTGGGGGTTCTTTCAAGTTACCATGGGTTCCACTGTCAAATTTAATTCCCGGGAAGTTAGGGTCATTCTTGAGGCATGGTGGTAGGTTGGAAACGTAGTCATAGGGTTCCACAGAACAGAGGACATGAGAGTAAGGGTATTCCTCGGTCAAGAAGCATTCAATCTCAGAGTCTGAGTCCTTGCTCAAAACAATAGGCTTCTAGTCTATGTTTTGCTTGGGCTTGTTCCGAGCACATCTAGATATCCATCATGCATTCTTCTTTCCTTTACTATTGGCATCGGTATTACCCTTTCCCTTCTTCCTTACAAGCCTTTTAACGGTCTTAGTATTGTCTTTAGAACACGGGTCGGTCATGGTATCAGGTAGGTCAATGTTAGGGCAGTTCGAGGGTTTGACAGGGGGTAGAAGGGTAGGAGGTGGCACGGCAGGCCCAACCAGGGTTTCAGTGACCACAGTCTTGTCCACTTGGACACATTCGAGAGTGGCAAAGCCATTTCTTGATAGGAAGGCTTGCCAACAGTCACCACTAAGGCTCAAATGATGAACGATCACGATTTTGATCAAGCAGTGATGAAAAAGGCTAGAATCAGCCTTCTCCCACTTAAATCGTTTGGACATTTTATAAAGACTGCGTAGGAGATAGTGGGGCATATTCAGAGGGTAGTCTATGAAGTTCATAAGAAACCTAAGATGGTACAGAAACACTAAACCATAACGACCTTCACAAGTGATGAATTGCTTAACAATTGATAATAGATCATGCCATCTGGACTTGAGGGCAATGACATGCATACATCTATCACAACTAACAATCTTCCTCGATGTGAATAGGAGCAGCCATGGCACGTCGTCCACTTTTGAATTCTTAAACCACCTCTGGCCTTCAGCTGGCAAGCTTGTAGTTGAACTGAGGAATTCTTCATTTAGCTCGAGTTGGATATCTCCCACCTTAGCCTTGCATCTGTCGAAGGTGAGGGAAAACTGTTGGGCGACCGAAAGGTTGAAACCCTCAAATTTTTGGATAAAAACTAGCCAACCACTATTCTCCAGGTCTTCACGAGCATTGTCAAATAGCAGGAGCATTTGGATGCCATTAGGTTCTATGCGCACTACAGGTGCCATGGGAGAGAACACACAGTGAGCAGGGTAAACAGACAGGGGTTTGGACAGGGTATACGCAGGACCAAAAGCTCACAGGCTTCCCCGAAACCAACAGAGGTAACCCGAGATACAAGGCAGGCATTAATGCCTAAGTGTGTGAGGGTGGTGGAATGAAATAGACCCATGCAAAACATTCATGTTGAAATGTACAATCGACGATGCTATGGTGATTCAAATCACTATTGGTGTAAGTTAAAAGCAATGTAAACAACATGCCGATCAAACAACTATTGAAACCTATGATAAATCAACTCAAATATTTGCACAAGCAATAGTGTTTGTATGATTTACAACCAAAACAATGTTTCAAATATAACACCAAAGATTTGACCATAAAACTTATGCGTTGTATGAAACCATTGCACTAAGGGTTTAATCACTATGTTAATGCGTTCTCATGAAACCATCACACCAATAAATTTGATCAAAAAAATAGAACACCAAACCACCATTGTATCAAGGACTCAATCACAATCGCCAACATACCATCACAATCTTATAAAATGAAGTCATATTAACAACAAAAAAAATGCCAAGTGAGTAAAGGTTTTAGTGTCCTGCCAACTCTGTGACCATCATTGAATTAGAGGTGAAATGACCACATAAACAAGAGTAACCATAATAATCTAGTGACAATTTTAATGTCATCGATGTGACTTCGAACTCAAAGTTTTCACACTTGCATTCATGAAAACAAAAACAAAAGGCAGGTGTGTGAATGCGCAAAATAATCATGTCATTTTATTCAAAGATTGCGATGAGAATCAAGGGTTCCAAAACACTTGTGTAGGCAGCTTATAAGGATAGGATAAAAATGCGAAATGGCTACCAACAATGGTGACACACTAGTAGAAGCAGTTATCTCTGCCAAAAGAACAAATTCAGATTACGATAATAAGAATAATTCTAACTCAAAAATAACGAGAAAATTGTTTAAACATCATCATTAATCAAATGTTTCCAGCTGTGCTTAAAAGATGAAAACTGATAACACTCTTAAGACCAGTGAGCCACGATATTAAAGATAAAATATCCAATACTCTTGACAGAGCCACTGCTGCCAGTAGGTGTCCATAGCCTCGACAGGGTTGCCATTTAACCCACTCTGATATCCGTATCCTGCTAAGAAGTTCCAGATCAGAATAAAGGACATTTTAAGGTCAAGAGATTTCATATTTGCAAATTTTTGTATACCCAACATTGCTTCGCTGCCAGCAGGCCTGTTCAGTACCCCGACGAAGTTGTCTTGGCATCATGCATGCATTTACCCGCTGCCAGCAGACCTGTTCAGCATCCCGGTGAGTTTACAAGCACTTCCCACAACTCTTTTATGATTTAATTTTTTAAAGATATATAATTGAGCAGGGTGACGCTGAAAATTATGATATTTTAGACATATTTTTACAGACCTTGAAAGAATTTTTTTTTAAAACTTTCCTTCATTAAGATTCAGAGATGGTTTGTTTAGAAAACCGACCTTCTAAGGTAGGGATACATCTTCTGAGTCATTCCCTTAAGGAACAGGGACAGTGTAAGAAGATAATGGATGATCGTGACAGGCTTCACTTACAGATCAAAATCAGTTAACTTCTTTCAAACATGGTTGTAAATTTCAGAAGTATATTATAATTGATGTTTAAACAATTTTTCAACAGTCATTTCAGTGAAAGAATTTTTTGTTTTCTTTGTCTGAGCAGTTCAAAATGCAGGTATGTGTATTTCCAAAAATAAAAACTGATAAGTACAAGGGGAAAAATCAAAACCAAAATAGTAAAAGAAAAGCAAACAAAAGAAAAATATTTACACAGTATACACTGGATTGTCATCAAGCGAAATACCTTTTCAGAGCTTGGCCATTCACCAGATAGGTGTCTGGCTGTCCCTCTAGATTCTGTAATCAGGAAGAGCTGGGACCCACTTTCTCAGCAATTAAAAATGGTCCAAGCCATAAGTTCTGAAACTTCGTGTGCTCTCCCTTTCCCTTGTGCAGTTTGTCCCATTTCAATACAAGGTCACCTAGTTCGAAGTTCCTATCAGAGGCAGAGTTGGAATCAAACCAACTTTTGACCACTAGTTGATGCTGATCTAACTTACGTTTAGCTTGAGCTCGTACCTCTTCTAGTTTCATTAAAGTGTTAATTCGGTTTTCCAAAGGGGGGCAATCTTCTTCTTGTATTTTCTGTGATAGATATAGTGAGGGAAGAAGGATATGTGGTGGCAGAATTGCTTCTCTGCCATAGACAAGAAAGAAGGGAGAGTTACCTATAGCAGTCTTTGGTGCTACCCTATCAGCCCAGATTGCGTTTAACAATGCGTTATGCCAGTTTTTGTGATTCTCAGATACCATTCTCTTGATGATTTTAATCAGATTCTTATTTGTTGATTCTGCCAATCCATTGCCTTGGGGGTAATAGCTGGCAGAATACTTCAATTTAATTCCTTTTTCTAGAGAGAACTCACTCATCTCAAGAAATGAAAAATAAGAAGCATTATCGAATACTAAACAGTCAGGGATACCAAAACGAGTAATAATATTAGAATTTAAAAAGGCAATTACGTGACTGGTATTCACAATTCTTAACACTCTTCTTTTAGTGGGATCCAGGTGACGGGGGGCTGACCCATGTTCAAGACAGAATTTATATTTTCATACCAAGGACTGACAGAGTTTTGTGCACAACAGATTGCATTTTGATTGTGTTGTCCTAGGTTTGACATATCATTTTCTTCTTGTTGTCCTGCTGCTGAATCAACAACTAACTTGCATAACCCTTGGCCTCTCACTATTTGAGCTGGGGTGATTTATATGTCATACTCCTGTAAGGAAGTGACCCAGCTCGCTCTCTTTTCACCTAATTCTTTCTGCACTAACAGATTCCCGACAGCTGGGTAAGGGACAATAATTTTCATTCTAGATTTCAAAAGATAAGACCGAAAGTGCTTGATTGCTTTAAAAATAGTGTAGGCTTTCTGATCTACTACTGGGTAATTAATTTCCGTGCCTTTTAAAGGAGAGCTCATAAAGGCAATGGGTACTTCATTGTTTTCAACGTTCTTTTGAGTTAGGATAGCAATGTAGGAGCGGTCATAAGCAAATGTGTAGAGCGTGAAGTCTTGCGAAAAGTCGGGGCTCATGAAAGAAGGAGCGTCTATTATGGCCTTTTTTATTGCATTAAAAGCTTGGTTTTCTAAGGGTGCCCAATGATATTGTGCGTCTTTCTTAATTAAATTCTGTAAAGGTCTCACCATCTCGGAGAAACTGGGAACGAATCTCTTGACGAAGTTTATCTGGCCTAAGAAAGACTGCATAGAATTTTTGGATGAGGGAGGGGGGAGTTTCGAGATGACTTGAGTCCTTTCAGGGTTGATAATCATCCCTTTGCTTGACACAATGAATCCTAAGAGTTTACCTTGTTCTACTGCGAAGATAGATTTTTTAGGATTCAAGGAAATGTCGTATTTATGACATCACTGTAGAACGACTCTTAAATGAGCTAGATGATCAGTTTTGTTTTTCGAAAATATAGTAACATCATCTAAGTAAACTACAACGGATTGATTGATTAAGCCTCAGAAAGCGATGTCCATCACTCTCTGGAAATTGGCACCGGCATTAATCAGTTCAAAG
>JASDQU010367607.1:0-11513 GCA_032191745.1 Picea mariana
GTGACATGAGTCACTCGAAAATAGGCTGAAGACATGTCCAAAAATGTTTGAATTGAGTGCCATGTGTCAATGCTAGATGGACGCCACGTGTCTCTAATAGATGATCGCCACGCATTGGAACTGACGCATGCCAAGTGTCTTTGACGCTTGGATCTCGGGGGGGAGATGCATGCAGATCTTGCAATACAGACCCGAAGTGAAATGGCGGCCTGAAATGAATGTTGAAGCTTGGAAACGAATCATGACCACCTGATCTGGAAGGACGTGTGGTGCTTGATATGCCACTTCGAGCAAATAACTTCGGAGGAAATTAGGAGTGGGGAAGCTAAAACTCCCGAAGCTTGAAATCCCGAAGTAAATCATGATCGTCCGATCTGGAAGGACGCGTGGCGCTTGATCTGTGAATTTGGGAAAAAGAACTTCGAAGGAAATCGATAGTGGGGAAGCCGAAACTCCTGAAGCCCGAACTCCTGAAGTAAACCATGATCATCCGATTTGTAAGGACATGTGGTACTTGATCTGCAACTTCAGGGCTTCCACCTGGTTATTTAAACCTCACGCAACTTTGACATTTCGAAAGACTGAGAGTCGTTGATCTGAAATGCTCCTGGGATCTCCGTCATTGGAAATTGAACCTTCCTGCTTGCTTGCTTCGAACCCGCAATAGACCTCTTTGAGTGTTCCACCTTGTGCCCATGGCTGCTTCCTGTGTAAACAAGGACTTGAATGACTTTTTGTGGGCTCAGGCAACAAAATGACCAGTAATTCGAGACAAAATGATGATGAGTGTTGATCCTTCTTCGAGAAAAACATAAAATATTTGGGTTGGGACTTGGTCAGGAAAGACACCAAGGAAAACCATGTCATCAACAAAGGGGAAAAATGACTTTATCAGTTAGAGGGGAAGATCCTAGGACTTGGTGGTGGGGAAGAGAGAGAGAGAGAGATGAGACGAGGGTACAAACATAGGTATTAACAACAATCACATACTACCCTTGAAAACATCATGTGATAACAATACACATTAGGTTCTTGGTAGATGTAACATCCCCCGACCCAACCAAGGGGCATTATAGTGCAGAATATACATAAGAATAAAATTTTTGCTAACTAAATTAATTCATTTACCAGTAGTTGATTTCCTGTAGCTTACAACTATGAATTAAAAAAGATTTAGCTATTGTCTACAACCATAAAGTAGATGCATCTATAACATGCCAATAATTATCATGAAATGTAGCTAAACAAATCATTACAACAACATATAAATCACTTCCAAATACACAGAGTGCATGCACAACAATTAAACACATAATTTAACATAACAACAAGATAAAACACTTATATTTTCACAACAGTTGTGCAACCAATTGCTTGGGATGAACGTTCCACCCAACCATAGACTGACTGTTCAAAATCTCAACAGCAAGTCACCCAAGAGCTGAGGCTAGCAATCCAAAAAAGAGGGTGGTCTCTCACAGTCCACTCATAGCTCATAAAACTCTCAACCCAACTAATATTCTCCTACAACTACCCTGATTTTCCACCATAACTCTCTTCCTCTTGACTTGTCCAATGCAAGGAATGCACCATTCATTAATCAAGGATAACCCAAAGGATGTGCCATCCGTTTATCATGATTAACCCAAGGAATTTTCCATTTGTTTATCAGGGTCTCTCTGGAACATGTAGCTATGAATCTCTTAGCTAGGAACTCAAGGGAAATTGCTACTAGGAAAACTAGTCGCAAACCAACAACAAACACTTGTTGTTTCAGTGCAACTCACACATGAGTTCACTCTTCAGACCTGACAACCTAACTCTTCATTTTTCCATCTTCTATTCAATCTAATTATGCTCCATCTTTCTCTAGAATTCACTTTCCATGGTTGCCTCATCTTCAAAATTTGTTTCTTGCTCTCTCTTTACTTCCCATGCACAAACTTGACTCCCTGAAAACTTGCTTCCCCAACCCATATGAATTTCCTCTCTTTGGCTTGCCTTTCTTGACTCACACTCTTCCCCAAAATGATTGTAATCAACCCCCATGTACCCAATAACTTTGGGTGTGACCACTCTCACCCACCCTCTTACATGTATTCAATGATTGGCTTTGGGAACACTCAATTAGAAATGTGAAGGTTCATATACAAATGGAAAATTTATGAAAATGGGTGGAATTAATATACATGGGTATTTCCCCCTTGGATCCCTCTTGGCCATTATCCTAGACACTCCCCTCTCTTGTGGATTAATTCATCCTCCATCTCTTGTCGATGTCCCCTTAGCAATTGGCATCACATTTTATTAATAAAACAAAGAAATACATTTCACATATTACATCACTTTGGTCGTAGCCACACATTATATCTACATAAGAATTAATTAAACTAGGGATTATAGTGGGGATGTTATATTCCCCCTCCCCTAAAATTGTGTGTCATCCTCGATGCACTCTATGTTGATATACATATATGTAAATTTACATCACAATACTTAGAAATAAAATAAAATAAAAACTGCAATTTAACAACTCCAACAAAAACTCTGACCATAATATCATGTTCCTCTCAACTTGCCGACCCAAGGAATGCACCATTTGTTTATCAAGGATAACCCAAGGTATGTACCATCTATTTATCAAGGCTAACCCAAGGATTGAGCCATTCTTTTTATCAAGGTCTCCAACGCAGTTGGCTAGGACTCTAAGATGTGGTTCCAAAATTTTAACTGCTCAAAATGGATTTTTGCATTATGTTTTCTTCAAAACTATCAAAAATTTGTGGGTACTCTACCTGTATGTTTTCTTCATGCTCCCATGTAGCATATTTAGGACTGTAGCAGTTCCATTGAACCTTTACCATCCCTATTTATTTTTTCCTGAGCACTCTAACTTTTCGGTCCAGGATGCGTACTGGTTCCACCCGAAAATCCCCTTCGTGCTCCACCTGGATCACATTCCAATCAATTATGTGGTTAGGATCACACACATATTTCTTTAACAATGATACATGAAATACATTATGCACTCTCATGGATGTAGGAAAAGTTAACATGTATGCAACTGGCCCTATCCTTTCTAATATTTCAAAAGACCCACAATATCTCGTTGCCAACTTCGGGCAACTTCCTAATATTAGCGAACTTCTCTTTGCCTTCACTTTCAAAAACACATGTTCTCCCACTTTAAAATATCTAAAAAATGTGTTCATGTCTGCATAAATTTTCTTCCTATCCTGGGAAACTTTTTAATTCTACTTTATCTTTTCCATCTTCTCTTCCATTTCTTTTAACAATTTTGGCCCAACAAATGCTATGTCTATTGGATTATCCCAACTCACTGGTGTGTTACATTTTCTGCCATACAATGCCTCAAATGGACTCATTTTCAATGAGTCATGATAGCCATTATTGTAGGAAAATTCAACTAAATGAATACAATATTCCCACTTTGATGGTTGATCCATCACATACATTCTAAGCATGTACTCAATTATCCTGTTAGTGCTTTTTGTTTTCCCATTTGACTCTGGATGATATGTTGTACTAAGATTTAAATTTGTCCTAAAGCCCTTGAACAAACCATTTCAAAAATCGGAAGTAAAATTTTGATTTATGTCTTAAACTATTTCCTTAGGTACACCATGTATCCTAGAAACTTCTTTCATGTAGATATTTGCAATATTTGTTTCCTTGTGTGTAGTCTTTACTAGAATAAAATGTGTTGCCTTAGTCAATTTATCCACCACCACCATGATGGAATCATGTTTCTTCATAGTTCTGGGAATCTTAGTAATAAAATCAACCATGAAAACTTCCCACTTCCATTCTGGAATGGGAAATGGCTGTAGAAGACATGTTGGGTGTCTATGTTTTGTCTTTACTTTTTGGCATTCTAGACATCTGGCTATGTAATTAGCCACTTCCTTCTTCATTCCTGGCAAAAAATATTTGCTTCTTACTGCTGCAATTGTTTTCTGATATCTTGGGTGCCCTGCATATGACACATTATGCATCTCCTTCAACACTAGATTTTTTAGCTCACTGGAATTCAGTGTTGATTAATTGGGTTGGTTGTCATTGATGTCAACCCTTGAAGAAAGTTCAGTAGCGAATTTTGGTAGAACAAAGGTTTGGGTAATGGACCCAAGTTTGTTTGATGGATAATGGTATGCGTTTTGATATATTTGTAGGTAAGACTATTCTATATGGATAGTACATGTGCTACCATTTTCGATGTGTTAGCACTTAATCTTCTTAAGGTCTGATGAGTCTGTGGTTTCTACCTAAGTCTGCAAATTTTGCCTATTTTTCCCCTTTCCCAGACTTGATCATAGTTTTTTCCTCTCGGCGTGCATTTTTCTTTTGTTTGTCTTCATCCTTTTGATTGACTGGTTTTCCCTATCGAAGTTTTCTGATAAATGTTGACCATAGGCTCCTCTGTCGTCGATCATTTCCCTCTTTATCTTTGTCATTGAACCTTTGTCGGCCCAAGTCCTTAGCTAGTCATCCGAGTAATTGACCACAAGTCGCAGTCATGAGCACCAAGTGCAACACTTGAAGTGTTTTTATGTGGATTCAAATCCAACGAGCGAGCAAGTTCAATATTCAATGAAGGCAAGTGAGCGTGGGAATCAAGAGTTCAAAGTATTGTAAAACTATCCAGCAAGAATCATGAAATCTCGATTTGCGAAAAAGTAGATCTAGGTCGTCCAATTGTGGGGAGCCGAGGGTCGTTGATCCGACATTGGCGAATTTTGGAGGATCACGAATCGGGAGTTCGGGGTTCTCATCATAAACGTACATCCATAGCCCAAAGTCTTGAGACCCAAAATGTCGATGTAATCATGGTCACCGATCAAACAAGAGAGTCAGACTGTTAGATCAGCGTTTCGCTAACTCGCATAAGGGAGCAGTCAATGGGACGAGTTATGGGAACTCAAGAAACGCGAGGTCATGAAATGATCAAGGTTGTTCTCTCTAGAGGGGTACGTGGTGCAGGATCCGAGCAGTCTCGATTTTGCAACTCAGAATTTTGATCAAGGAATGCAGCATGAAATCGCGAGACGCGAAATTGTGACATGCCTATGGGTTGGGCCCATGGTCATAACCCAGGGTTATATGGAAAAGCAGGACCATAAAAGAAAGAAGGCGCCTGTCAAGCAGCAGGTGACTGAAGTGTTCAAGGAACCAATCGTGGCTGTCGAATTTGGGGAAGACCCAACCGTTGATCCAGATGGATCATTTCTTGGTTTCGGGTATCGGAACATCATGAATCAAGGGGAGCGAGAACTCCCGACATGTGAAGTCCCAAAATTCCACTTTTGGTTAAGTGCAGAGTCATAGCCTGTGGTCGCATGGGGCGATGAAAGGGCACTATGCAGAGGATAAAAGCGCTCAAGTGGCCACAAAGAAAAATCCTTACAATCCTCGAGGCGTCAGTTTTGACTGGAAAGGATTATGAGCCTGAATGGAACATTCTCGAGTGTCAAACTCCTTCTTGATTCTGATGGAGGAAGTTAATGGAAATGGGGGGAGGTAGTTGAAACCTCATTTCACCCCATAAATGAAAGACATGGAGGTTTTGGAGCATTTAGCCTGTGGTACCCCTATGGATGGTTTTCCCTACTAGAGCCATATTGATCTGAGATTGTGTCTGACAGAAGAATGCAGGTGCGGTTTGACAAAAGAAGATGTGGACGTCAAGCCTTGAATGCAGCAACCAAAGCGTGATTCTGTAAGGGGGCGAGTTTCTCTGAGTATATCTACTCAATTTTTATATTTTGTAATGGTCTATGGTAGAGCAAAGCTCCCGTATTGTAAATTTCTAATGAACATTCTGGTTTTCTAGTTATGTATATGCTGTTGAGACTTCTTGTTTAATGATAGTCATATTTCTTATTCCATCTTATTCGCTTCTGGTATTGAAGGATTTCTAAGTGACTGATTCACTTGAATTATTGTGACAACATTATAATGGATGTTTGATTATAGTGTTGTTGCAATTCATTTAAGTTTCTTTGAGATTTAAATTCGAGAAGTTCTCGTGTTTGAGTTTTTCTTCTCTGGGTTGTCTAAAGACCTGATGTCCTCCGCATACCTCTGCATTTCCTCACTAAGTCTTCCTCCTATTCACCCTTACTACAACTTAATAACTGAATTTATACCAATAACTCACCTATCTGTGCATACTAGCCCGGTCTTCTAAGTTAAGACTATACTTTCTTGAAACCACGCCCATTTGATCCCTTTAATAACCAACCTGTGACGTAAAAATCTGATGGGTATCAGGCTTACCTCTACCACAATCCATGGGTGACATCTGGTGCTAACATTTTTGGCATCGTTGTTGGGGATGAAATTGAAGATTTTCCCTAGGATTGAACGACAAAGATTACTAGTTCTGAAGGTGCATCAGAACTTAGTTCATCCAAGATTGTGACTGTGCGCCCGGTGAATCCACTATGGTGACTCCATTAAGGTGAATCCACTGGTTCAGTTGTGGCTTCCAGAGGCAGACACATGAGGTCTACTCCACAACTTCCTCTAGTGATACCCTACGCTAACCCAGACAAAATTATTATAAGGAGAAAGGCCCTTCAAGAAGGAACTTCCACTGTTGAACCAAGTATTTCTGATGATTTTCATGATTTTCATGATCCTTCTATAGAAACTCCAATTTTTTCTTTGCATTCTCCTGTTATACCTTCTGTTGGAGTCTCCCGAACTTTAAATTTTGGGAGTATTCTTGTTGAGTTTTCCCCTTCTGGTCTAGGATTGGAGGGAGAAATCCTTGTCACTCGTCTATCCCCTAAAGTTGTACCATGGTTTAGACCCAACACCTTAGGAGATTTCCCTATTCCGAGCTTTACCACCCCTCCTCCTATTACTGTTGCTACTGCGTGAAGAGAAGCCTCTGCTCCCTCAAGCCCTGTAGCCTTTTCTCTAAATCCTTTGTTGTTCCCCTTTCCTCCTGGAAGCTAAGTTCCAGTCTCCCCTATTTGAACTCCTTCCCCTCCTAGTTTTCCTCCACCCATTATCCCTATGGCAGGCGCAAATCCCCCCATGACTAGAATGGAATCTATAATAGTTGTTAGGTATGCCCCCCTTGTTTTTCCTCATCCTTTGAATGCCCTCCCAAAGGATGGCTACCTTAAGTAGTTTCCCAAGTTCACAGGCAAAGGAGACATAACCGTAGAGTAACACCTTGAAGCCTTTTACAGTTTTACAGATCATCATGTCATCATGCATGTAGACATATGGATGAGGATTTTTGTTCATAGCCTTGAAGGTGAGGCTAGGAAGTGGTTTAGGGCCTGGCCTCCTGGATCTATCAATGGGATTGAAGCCCTAGATGAAGCCTTCTTAAAGAATTGGGGGGATAGGAAGGATTTCCTTTACTATATTACGGAGTTCGGATCACCGAAGAAAAAGGAAGGGGAATCTATCTTTGACTTCTCAAAGAGATTTAATAAAATGTATAGCAAAATTCCCACTCAGGTTAAGCCTACAAAAACCTCTGCACTGATTACCTATTCTAGTTTTTTTGACCCCGACTTTTGCCTCCTGTTATGAGAAAGGAGAGCTACCTCCTTGGCTCATATGCAAGATGCAGCCATTGAAGTAGAATCCAATATTATGGCAGTAAATGAGCTTAGGAGTAAGACTAACAGGGACAGAAAAAATGGAAGGTCTAAAATTTTAACTTCTTCCTCTACTGCCCACCCTCAAAATGATGAGCTTGTTAGGTTAGTGAAATCTCTTGTTGCTGATATGGAGAAAATAAAGCTTGAAACAAGAAAAGTATACAAAAACACTCAAAATGTTGATAACAAAGGCACCTTCATCAGACCTAATAGTGCTCCTCAGATACTTCCAAGAGATCAAATAGGTTGGGATAGGGATAATCAAAGAATTCAAGCCCCTCTCCAGAATAACCTTGTCACTGATGTAGAGGAAGAGGAAGTTGATACCAAAATCCATTATCTTGGGGATACCTCCTCATTTCCCCATTTAAATCAATCTGTATACGAATAATCCCTCATAGATAGCCAAATAAATGATCCGAGTAAGGATGAGAAGGCCAATATTAGTCCCAAGAAATACAACCTGAGATCCAGGAGGAAAGAAGAGAAGTCTGACATCCCTACTCAGCCTCCAGAGAAGAGAAACCTGCTAAATTTGCAGCAAATGCCAGCAAGGAAAAGAAAGCTTAGAATTCCTTGCCAATAGCCAAGGACCCTGGCCCAGAAGTGAGAGAAATTTTGAATTCCCCCCTCCTCCTTTAGTTTTGAGCACGAAATCCAAAATATCAGGATTCCTATGCCCCTTTCAGAGATGGTCAAGCATGAAGATTTCAAAAAATCCCTCTCTAAGCTATTGCAGCCTGAGCCATTATGCCATTCCACAGACTTAGTAAACCTTCAAGATGAAAAACCAGTAGTCATCCTAGGTCCTATGGTAGAAGACATATATGATTCATCCCCTTCTTTCTACACATCTCTGAACATACATGATAAGGTGTTGCATAATTGTCTGATGGATTCAGGGGCATCTCATAATCTCATGCCCAAGACTGTCATGGAAGAACTCAGATTAGACGTCACAAAATCTTATCATGATTTATATTCATTTGATTCGAGGAGAGTGCAATGTCTCAAGGTCATCAAAGATCTGGTCGTGACCTTATTTCAGCTGCCCATGAAGAGTGTGGTCATGGACATTGTGGTAGCTGATGTTCCCCCCAAGTTTGTCATGTTGTTGTCGAGATCATGGATAAAAATACTTGGGGGAACCTTGCAAATGGATCTCATGTATGCCACCATTCCAGTCTTCGGAGGGGAGCATAGAAGACTGTACAGAGAGGCTCAGTTGGCCTACATAATCAATGATGAGGTAGACCCCAACAATCATCCTATCTTTTCCCTTGATACTGATTTGGATCTAGCTTATTGCAACTAATCGATGCCCCTGAACCTCCTCTTGAAATCAGAAAGCCCATTAATCTCCGTGAAACTCCCACTTTGAGCACCACTGTGTGGAAAATGTTCTTCAATGGAGCCTCCTCTAGAGAGTGTGTTGGTGCCAGAGTAGTTTTTGTCTCGCTTTCTCAAGAAGCTATATCTCTATCCTACAAGTTAGAACTTGAAGCTACCAATAATGTGGCAGAATATGAAGCTCTCGTTTTGGGTTTGAGAGCTACAAAAGACATGAGAATCAAAGAGATATCTGTGTCTGGGGATGCAAAGCTAGTTGTGAATCAGATCAAAAAAAATTACCAAGCCAAGCATCCAAGACTCAGATCTTATAGGAATGAAGTGTGGGATCTAATTGACGGTTTTTTCTTGGCTTTTTGTTAGATAATCCAAAATACAAATATCATAGTTTAATAAGTTAGAATAAAATGATTATTAATTTAGGATATTAAATTAATAATCTGGAACATCTGATTAATAAATGGAGACATTTAGAAATAGAGTATTGTTGTAAAAGATATGACTCTAGAAAGGTGTCATATCTTAGGCTCTAAATTAGGAGTATAGTTAGAAGATTGTTAAGATAACATTTATTGTAAATGGACACTTGTTTATTTAATAAGTGATCCATAACTAGAGTTTGTTAGGACACTTAGCTTATATATAGATCATTGAAAGAGTGTTGATTTGTTCTAGTGTAAACTCTTGCAAATTCTCTTATGTAATTTATTTTCCTATTTAATAAAAGTGTGTGTCTGAGGACACTTTTTCCATTATTGTACTATCAGAGCTTCAGTAATGGTGGTGAACTGAAGAGGAGATTATCTGATTAGAGGAAGAGATCCCAGCGCTACAGGCCAAGGAAACATGGATGATTTTAGGGGCTAAATTTCGCTCATGGGCTAATTTTCCATGTTTTTTCCAAAAACGAGATTCGTTATTTTAAAAATGATTCGCCCAAGTTCTATAGGATAAAAATATTTTACCTTAAAAATCGCCAAAATTGTATAAAAACTATATAAAATCCTTATAAATTTGAATATTTTTACAAAAATATCGCCAATGATTTATAGTTGGCATATGAAGGATTAGTAAGATTCGCCAAGGTTTCTAAATTTTAAAATAAATTTCCATCCTTAAAATTATCCCTGCAAGGAAATCAGTAAATTGGTCAGTTATTGTTCAATTTTTTAAAAGGGAAAAGAAAATTTATTTTCATTTTTTTAATATAATTCCTGTTTTGAATGCTCACGGCCTTGAATCCAATCCACTGTTATATTAATCTTAAAATTGTGATAAGAAATCCATTTCCCCCCTGCAATTTCTCCTCTGAAATTCCCAAAGTAGAAAATGTATCATGTCTTGAAGATGCTCCAACGAGTGTAGTTGCAGCTAAAAATGTTGGCATGTCGGTAGTTATGGTTCCTGATCTGAACTTAGACACGAATTTATGTCAAGGAGAATACCAGGTCCTTATCTCATTAGTGGATTTTATCCCAGGTGATTGGGGTCTACCACCATATGTAGAAAAGTAAAAAAAAAATTGGTGTTGCCTTCTATATTGTGGTAAAACAGTTGCAATTGGAAAAGTTGTGAAGCTCCCAACCATCAAACGAAATGAATAACCAATAGAAATTCACTGAGATTATCCCTTGGCAGTGATTCCATATGCACTAGAAGAACAAGACGGGCCTTGAGGGATCCTTTAATTCATATTTATGCATAGATTATGAGTCAACCCATGAAATTGTTTCGATTTTTCAGGTGCAAGGTGAACATGATGTCCTTAAATCTTTATGACTAGAACTCTGTCAAGTAGATACACAATTTCCTGCCAACCAAGAAATAAGTGTATTGGCTATGTTATGTCAAGTTAACACAGTATCTTCTACTACACGAGATCCTCAGAGTTTGATGAGATTTTTTTTGTGAATATAGACGGTTTGTCTGTAAACTCTAGGCAACATCTAGATTACTACTCGCTCCTTGTTATCATCAGGGACATTGTCAATGGCAGCTTGGACGTCTTTTCACTAGGTGCTACCATACTGATCAATTCTTAAAACAACACTGAGTCGTGGTATGTTCTCAGCCCTTAATGTAGCTCTTGTTACTCTACTGGTGTGAAATGTGCAAAATGACGTGATGAACATCGTCGAGTCATTCGATTTAAAAACAACAAATAAAATCAGAGCGATGTATGGTGTCAAGTGACTTGTCTAGATTTGGTCTTGCCTATGCATGGAGTGCGTGGACTGGTGCGTAAGACTACAACAAATATTGATCATGTAATTACCAAATAATTTTCTCAAAGCTTCGTCAACAGCTGGGTAGAAAATTGGTTGGACTCAATGTGGAGAATCCAGTTCTTTATATGAATCATTACAGAAAGCTATGCTTTGTTGATGAGGATTCGTTGGAGAATGTGTTGAAAGGTTAGTGTCCACTGAGGGATACCAATCAAAATATTTTGCAGGCAACAGGTTACAGGTAGCGCTCAATGAATATATATTGTAATCAATTCCTCTTTATGCAATG
>JASDQU010367612.1:1265-11650 GCA_032191745.1 Picea mariana
CATTGTTGGGTTTATCTGCAGTGTATATTTCTCTTAGTGGGCCATTTTCACAGTTACGAGAGCCTTGATTTGACCTTAATAAAAGAATATTGGAACTGGTTTTCCCTCCATGGTTTTTCCAAGGGTAGTTTACCCGAAAATATTGGTGTCTTGTGTGTGAGATTTTGGTTTCCTAGTTTATGTTTCTGCCACATGTTTAGTTGATTACTCAACTATGCTTTTAGTAGAGAAAGTGGTTTTATTTGAGCTAACTATTGGGTGTTGAATAAAGGATGCATATCAACATGGTATTAGAGCATACCAAGGGTTGAGTCCAAAACATATTTTCAACAACATTTTCAAAGAATATAAAAGGATTCTTCTTGACCAGATATGTGGAGCAAGGAAGGCTAGAAACAAGAGTTTCCATGTCTAAGGGAATAAATCAATGGTAAGGGAATAAGGGATTATAAACGGGGCAATAAAATACCAACATTATGTTGCTTCAAGTATGATTATTCTTCTCCTCTATCATTGGGCTCATTTTATACCCTCTCCAAGTGGTTGGAGTGGTTACAAATAGTTGTGTATGAGTAATAATGGGTTAGGAATCGGGTGAACCCATGAGCCTTGCCAAAAAATATGAAAATTTTTAATATTTTTAGCAAAGGTGTACGCACCCTGAAATGGAGTAACACGTGTATGTATGCTCCTTGCATAGCTGGTAGGGTGCATATATGTAAAAAAAGTGTGTCTTTTTATGAATCCATAGAAGGAAAAGGGGATTAATGTCTACAAGTGGGAAAGGGAAAGGCCAATCATGTCATCAATGCATATGTGGTGGAAATTGATGCTATAATAGATGCCCCAATGTGTGAGGTTAGAAGAGAAATTGATGGCCAAAATAAATTACAAATCTGGAAGGTAAGACTACAGTGGGACCAAGTAAAGGTCACCAAAATTCGGTCCAAGAATAGAACCTACAACAAAAAACAAGTAAGAGTACTCTCTTACCCAGGTGGGCATACCCATGCTTACGAGTGACAAAAGCATGGTTGATAAATCAAGTACACTACGGATCCATGAAATATGTATATATAGAAGCAATGGTTATGGCCATGAAAATGAATACATAGTGTAGCCATGTCAAAATAGATCATAGACATGAAAGAGATGCACAATGTGTTAGGGACCTAACCTCCCTAACCCCTCACGTAGGTAGAATAATATATTTCCCATTTAATAAAGGCCAATATTAATAAGGCCTAGTAATAAGGAAGAATAAGTCAAATGTGAGAAGACATAATAGAAGCTTTCGCTTCAAGAAGATCTTCCTCTAGATTGTTCTTTTGGTAGATAGATTTAGTATAAATAGGAGTCGACCACATGAGAAGTTTTTGTCTTGATAATTATTGTAATTGAGCGTTGCTATGCTAGAGGTTTCCCCCTCGAAGAGGCAACTGAACATTGTTTCCTATAAATAAAGGTATTATTTTGGTGTTGTGGTTTCATATATTGTGTTGTTCCACTGTCAGTCTCTTCAGTATTTATGTTTTTTTCTATGATAATAGATTTGACACCTTACAAGTGGTATCAAAGAAATTTCCTTGGAAGAAAATTGTGGGTTATTTGTTTTAGGGTAGGGACATATTCTGACGTATTAAAGCTACAAATATCTGTCGTTCAGCACATAAATCCACATTCAGGGAAGCATACACGTAGGAACTACAAGTGGTACTTAAGCACACATTGTTGCCCACCCTTGTAACCCTTGTTGGTACCCCTTTGAGTGGTAGCGAATCAAACAACACCTATATATAGATCGACCTAGATATCCTGAAGCCTTTCATAGATAAATTGATTGGTTGCTTGATTTCTATAGTGCCACTGAGAACAACACTCGAGAAGATACTCTCTAGTACCTAGGTAATCAGGTAGTACAACTAAGGGTACGGTCTATCCTCCTTAGTTGGTTCCCTGATATATTGGGACAAGTACTAATGTTCAACCCCACACGTATATTAGAGAGTTATAGCATAGGGAAAACCCTTATCTGTAGAAACCATAACACCCTAACACTTGAGACGAAAACATAACAGAAACAAAACAAACAAGATCGAATTCCATGCAACCTTGCCTCCTGCATTCGAGTTGTAAAATTCCTACACATTTCTTCTTATTAATAATTTTTCCAATTTGTCACTGCAATATTATTCAGACCAGAGTATAACTCCGCAGGAGTGAAAAAAAAAAGTCTGGATCCTGCCTGCACCATTATTTGAGAACTATCCCATTGGATTCCTCTCTTCTCCCTGATCGTAGTCATACCTATCATTTTTCAACAATTTGTTTTTCCCATGGACCCAACCCCTTCCCGACACCCCTATTTGGCACCTATCCCAATGAGTTCCTCTCTTTGCACTGATCATAGTGTTACCATTCACTAGTAACCACTTTATGTGTAGTCCCACTTACCCCCCTTTCCCATCCCCATGACCCACACCTGTAGCCAATATTGGGAACAACGTTTCGCTTCCTTGGAAAAAGTTAATGAGCAAAATCAGATTGATATTTATTCCATTACTTCTAGTATTTCTAACCTCAAATATCGACTTTATCCATCACTTCCCACATCCATCACTCAATTAACCGTCATGTGTCAACAATCTCAGGACACAGTGAACAATTTGACCGCCTTGTTTAATCCCACCCCAGATCCATTCTCTTCTTCTACACCTTATAACCATGAAAGAACTGAATCCTCCCAGTTCACATCTTTTCCTTCCAACCACTTTCAGCGAGACCTGCATCCCCCTCGCATGGAGGTGAACAAATTTGATGGCTCAGTTCCCACAGGCTAGGTCACTCAGATGGGACACTATTTCTCTTTGTACGACATTACTAATGAGTTGGCCAAACTATGATATGGTGTTATCCATATAGATACAAAAATATCATAGCATATAGATACTAAAATATCTAAGGAATCACAACAAGTTGTCTCTTCTCAAACCATAAAACCATCCTTTCTTCCCCACCTTAAACCCACCACTCCAGCCTCTCCTTCCACTCCACTGAAGATCCATAAATTGACCCAGGGAGAAATGGATGAACACCAACTCAAGGGCCTTTGTTATATTACGGGGCACAAGTGTAAGGTACAAAATATGTTTATGGCCATCTATGAGGATGTTTTGGAAGAAGCAATCGAGGCCCCCCCATGGTTGAGTTACTAGAGACAACTATATTACTCCGCCCTCGAACCCCCTAGAAGTTGAACCAAACATTTCACTAAATTCTCTCATTGGCTTCTCTGCTCTCCAAAACCTCAAGCTAACTGGTTACATTAAACATCAGAAGGTCATTATCCTTATTGACAGTGGCATCATCCATAATTTTATTCATCGCCTTATTGCCTAAGGAACTAATTGTTATATTCATGCAGCCAACAAATTTCAAATCATGATTTCCAATGGAGGTTTCATGAAATGTGGGGGGCGTTGTGAAAATGTGTGTCTCCAAATTGGTCAGTACCACATGAAATATCATATGTTTTCTATCGACATGCGTGGTTGTGACATTATGCTTGGTGCATAATGATTATGGACTCTTGGTCCCATCCTCATGAATTTTAATGAATTAGCCATGCAATTCAGCTAGGAGGGACAACAATATAAGTTCCAAGGCATCACCATAGGCTCCCATAAAATCATCAGTTCCCATCACATGGAAAATCTCCTCAAGAAAGGTCATTTCGATATTATTGCACAAATCCATTCCATTTACACCACTAAGACACCCTCTGTGCATCCTGACCTCCAAGCCATCATCTCCAAACAACAAGCTATTTTTTCCACTCTCAAGGGACTTTCCCATTCTCGTGGTGTTCATGATCATTACATTCCCATAGTCCCTGACAACCTTCCTCCCAATGTTCGCCCTTATCATCATCCCTTTCCCCAAAAAAATTAAATTGAGAAAATTGTTCAAGAACTGCTCGTCGTGAGTGTTATTCGTCCTAGTACAAGACCCTACTCTTCTCTTGTGGTCATGGTACTTAATAAAGAAGGATCTTGGAGCATGTTTCCTGAATTTCACACCCTCAACAAACTCATCGTCAAAGACAAATTTCCCATCCTTTTCATTGATGATCTCTTGGATGAATTAAGTGGTGCCCAATTCTTTACTAAACTTGATCTATTTTTTGGCTACCACAGATACGTATGAAAGAGGTAGACATTTCTAAGAACACTTTTCAAACTCATGAGGGCCATTATGATTTCCTGGTCATGCCCTTTGGCTTGTGTAATTCTCCCTCCACTTTCCAGAGCCTCGTGAATCATGTCTTTCATCCTTTTCTCCATCATTTTGTCTTAGTTTTCTTTGATGATATTCTCATCTATAGTAAAACATGGACAACCAATATTGCCCATGTGGATCAAGTTCTTCATCTACTCTCTTAGAACCAAATTTTCCTCAAACACTCTAAATGTGCTTTTGGAGCCTTAGAAGTGGAGTACTTGGGTCATATTGTTGGGAAGGATGGTGTCATTGTGGATCCTAAGAAAATTGAAGCTATGAAGGATTGACATCGTCCCAAGAATCTCAAGATCTTGTGTGGGTTTCTCGGTTTAACATGCTATTATCACAAGTTTGTTGAGAATTATGGCAAAATTGCGGCACCTTTCACTGCTCTCCTTAAAAAGAATGCTTTCATTTGGAATCTTATAGTTGATCACTCCTTCCAAGCCTTGAAAGAGGCTATGTGCACTACTCCTATCCTGGCCCTTCTTGACTTCAGAAATACCTTTGTCTTGGAATGTGATGCTTCGGGGAAAGGAATTGGCATTGTCCTTATGCAAGATGGTCGACCTTTGGCCTTAACTAGAAAACAACTGTTGGATCACCATTTGGACCAATAAATATATGAAAATAAATGATGGCCATTCTCCATGATGTGGATTTCTGGCGCCATTATCTATTGGGGCAATGCTTGCAAATTAAGACAGATCATCAAATCCTCAAGTATTTTCTGGAGCAACAAATTTCATCCTCGAAGCAACAAAAATGGGTGACCAAGTTATTTGGATATGATTATGAGATCATTTACAAGAAAGGAAAAGACAATGTGGTTGTAGACATTCTTTCAAGGAAATATGAAGATGAAGGGTCCCTCTTTTCTCTATCCTTTATTGTACCAGATTGGCTCCAAGTTGTTCGCCAGGAATGGATGCAAGATCTCAAACTGTTGCACTTGATCCAACAATTGCAAGAAAATTCTCCAGTTTCACTAGAGTACTCTTGGCACAATGAAGATATTCACTACAAATGTCGTGTGTATTTAAGAAAACAGTCGTGACTTAAATAGACGGTTCTTTACGAGCTTCATGCTAGACCCATAGCTAGGCATTTCGGGTTTACCAAAACCTATGACAGGGTCAAATGTTCTTTTTTCTGGGATGGTATGAAGCATGATGTCCTCACCTTTATGGTACAATGTGATGTTTGTCAATGCAACAAGGGAGAAATAGTCAAAGTCCCTAGCACACTACAATTGCTTCCAATTCCACATGCTATTTGGAGGGATATTTCTATGGATTTCATTGTAGGCTTACCTAAATCGAGAAATAAATTTGTCATCATGGTGGTCATTGATTGTCTTTTCAAATATGCTCATTTCTGTGCTCTTCAACACAGATTCACTGTGTCCACAATGGCTCAACTTTTCATGGATCATATATTCAAGCTTCATGGCATGCCTCATTTCATTGTCTCTGACTGAGATCCCACTTTCACAAGCAATTTTTGGCAAGAATTGTTCAGGCTATAGGGCACCCAATTGCATCTCAACACAACATATTATCCTCAGACTGATGGTCAAACTGAAGTTATCAACAAGTGTTTGGAAACATATTTGAGGTGTTTTGCATCTGAGAGGAAACATTAGTGGGCTCAATGGTTACCCCTAGGTTAATGGTGGTACAACACTTCTTACCATACAACTACTCGCATGACTCCTTTTGAAGCATTATATGGACAAAATCCCCCTTTAATTCTCTCATACATTCCTGGTGTCTTGAAGGTCCAGGTGGTTGACAAAACTCTTACAGTTCGAGAGGCTATGCTCCATACCCTCAAAGATAATTTGGTCATGGATCACAATCACATGAAGAAACAAGCATATCAAGGTCACTCAAAACATTAATTTGTTGAAGGGGACTAGGTGTTTCTTTGACTTCAACCTTATAAGCAGACTTCACTCAAGGATGACTATTGTCAGAAACTAGCACCCAAATTTTATGGTCCTTTTACAGTTCTCAAGCATGTGGGACAGGTGGCCTATCAGTTATATTTTCCCATTCATTCTAAGATCCATCATGTTTTTCATGTTTCCTACTTAAAGAAGGTGATTGGAACTAAGTGTCAAACTCAAGCCAGTCTTCCCAAGTTGGATGAAGAGGGTTCCATCTGGTTGCAGCCACAAGCAATCTTGGACCAGCGCAAGCATCGTCTCTGTCAATTCACCACTAAGGAATTGTTAGTATAGTGGAAAGATACAACTACAACAGATGCCACCTAGGAGCCATCTACCATTCTGCAACAATTTCCTCATCTTAAGCCTTAAGGACAAGGTTTTTTTTAACGGGGAGGGTATGTTAGGGACCTAACCTCCCTAACCCCTCACATAGGTAGAATAATATTTTTTCCATGTAATAAATGGCAATATTAATAAGGCCTAGTAATAAGGAATAATAAGTCAAATGTAAGAAGACCCAAACGAAGCTTCTTCTTTTTGAAGATCTTCCTCTAGATTGTTCTTTTGGTAGATAGATTTAGTATAAATAGGAGTCGAGGGCATGGAAAGTTTTTTTCTTGAGAATTATTGTAATTGAGCATTGCTCTGCTGGAGGTTCTCCCCTCGAAGAGATAAGTGAACATTGTTTCCTATCAATAAAGGTATTATTTTGGTGTTGTGGTTTCATATATTGTGTTGTTCCATTGTTTTTCTCTTCAATATTTTTGTTTTCTACTATTATAATAGATATGGCACCTAAAACTTTTGGATGAAATTGAAGAGGAGGAAGAGATTAATAATATGGTTCAAACGACAATCCAATCCAATCTTTGTATCTCTCGCAATGGTCACTAGAAGACCGAAGGGTTTTTCACACAATTTTACTATTTTGGTTAAAAATTCAAATAAAATGGCAATTTGGGTAATTTTCACTATTTTAATAAATTTTTACCCCCTTTTGTATAGTTTTTTACTATATTTCAGTTTCAGACACCTAATGAACTATATTTTTGAGTGAGATAACCATTCGAGTCTAGTTTTCACAGGGAAGATGATTCATAATGTCATTTTTTCATATCTATCGGTTCGTTCTTTCGACTCTTTTTAATTAATGTTTCTTCCACTAGAATATAGGGTAGGTTATTCTCACCTTGCATTTTTTCATAAATCAATGACTATTATACATTCACCTTAGGGTCAACCCCACTTATTGATGACACAAGCCTTTTCTCGTTGATTTTAAGTGTCATTTTGTTCGTGGTAGATCCTACTGTTCATGTGCATCCTAGATAACACTTGTATTTGCCTTTTGGTGCCCATGTTGAAGTATTTTCTTAGGCTCAAGAGTCCTATTAGTCCCACCATGACATTGCATTGAATCCTCATATTCTTCTCAATATTTTTCTAGCTATTTATCCATGAGGCTCCCATACTTTTATGTTTAGTTGTAACTGCATTGAATATTTACCGCTCTCACTTTTGAGCCTAATGTTGACTTCATCTCACTATCACTTAACCATTTTCTTATGCATTCTCATCAATTGCTAGCCTTGTAATATTCGCCTTTGAAACTTGACACATGTACCATAGGAGGAAACATTCCCCCAAGTGTCCATATCTTGCACATGTTTCTTTACATTTAGCATAGGAACATTCCTTGCACTTGGAACTAGTTTTCTTGCATGTGACACTCATTTCCTCAGTGTATTTTAGCATTAGTTTATTCTTTTCCAGGCTTTCCAATATGAAAAAGACAAAAATATAAAATAACAAAAAAAGATCTTTGGGAAAATTCTTCTTTTCATTTATTGGAAACAATCGAGTTGCCTCTCAACACAACACAAAGTTTTGATTCTGGTCTCAACAATTTTGGTTTAGTATGGCTTTAGGAAACTGAACCAGTTACACTGTGTTATTACTCCTCCTACTAGTTATTCTTCTAGTCATTATGGAGAGTTTTTCGATGCCTCCTACATCACAAACTTATGTCAATGTTCATTTTCAATCCATGCTACTTAAGTCACTTTATTGTTTTGTGCTTTTGTTCAGAGGAAGTTTAGCCTATGTCGGCCATTCCATAGAATTCCTGACTTTGTAAGTTGATCTTCCCATATGTTAAGTACTTCCCAGAATCACAAGTATTTTTTCCTATACTCATGTTGGTATGGAAGGTCTCCATTGGTTTCATGTTGGCAGGTCAACTCTTATCAACTAAGAAACATTGCTCTGAGAGTTTGACCTAGAGTCACACCTTGGCCCTATTTATATCATTGATAGGTGACCTTGTCCTTAGCAGTTAACATTTCATCATTGGTCACTAACCAAGTGGTTTCCCATGTGTTCGATGGAGAGAACATTATTCGCACATTGGGATTCATGTAGTACCTTGAATTCCATTTCTTCCCATTGGTGGTTTCCTCGTCTTTGTTGGCAGTATTCATTATTGTCTGTTATTCAGAGGGTCACTTTCGTGTGTTATTTCCATCTGGTGCACATGAGAGATGCACTTTGTGGTGGGTCCTTTCAATATTTTCCTCCATGTTCTTCCAAATATTTGGCCTTCTACTACTCCTTGTGTTGGTTGATTGGGGATGCCTTAATTCCCTCCTTCCAATAGATCTCTTCATATCAACTTCAACAGATCTTGCTCCAGGATAGTGATCTAGAGTAATGATTAGTACCTTGGGGATTGCAGTCATCAATGACAGTTTCCCTCACTATTGACAACAAGAATACATCAATTTTCTTTGATTGATAGATTCTACCAAGTGTTCTACATCAACTCCTTTATTCACACTTGTTAGATTGTACTAGGTACCTTGACTCCCATTATCATTATCAATGGTTTTTCCCGCATTTGTTAACGTTATACATCAATGAAAAGTAATCAAATGGTGTCTCATTGTGTTCGACTTCAACACATCTATTCACATAGTGTATAATCGTACCACGATGGTTGATTAGAAGACCTTAGGTCTGTAGTAGCATCACCTCTTTTATGTTGCTACCTGAGTTGTGTTAGATAGTACCACTTACACTTATGACATCGGTACTGTTGGAAACACATACCACACTTAGAGGGGGGGTGAATGAGTGTGGAGATCTTTTTCCAAAAACTTCCCTCTTTCACAAAACTCATTAGTTAGCATTCAACATTTTACTCATTACTCATTGTTTTCATTTAACTAGTTAGATGTAAACATATATCAACAACATATATCATCAATATATCATCAACAAGTCATCACCTCAAGGAAAACAAAGAACGCAAGATGTATGTACAATTTTTCTTTTTATTATGGACAACAATCCGAGGGTTTTTCAGCAACAACTGAATAGAGTACAACTCTACAAGAGCACCAACTCCATAATGCAAGACTCAGCATACACCCTCAACACCAACTGAGATGAGGAAACAATCCTCAAGAGATATCAATCTGCAAAAGGTACGCGACCTGTCAGTGTTGCAACCCGCGTGTGTACGCTCTCTGGCTCACTACAACCCACATATGCACGCGGCCAGTGTATACAACAACCTGCGTATATCTTATGAGATGTTAGGGTTTGTCCTTCAAGATCAACTCAGATTCTCTACAATCAATATATTATTCTCTTCTGTCTCTGACTGTCCAATTTGACCACCAACCAGTCACAACATCTCCAAGATCTCCAATAGCTTGTTCATGCTCCACAATAAATCAATATGAATGCTATCTCAAACATGTATAAACAACTAGTATACCATAGCAATCATGTCACCACTGAATCCAAAGAGTACTGCTCACTCCATCAACCAAATCATCCAAACTAAACCATATCATAGAATCCATATGAGGAATTCCCTAAGCATTCACAACACATCAAACAATAGTATCCATCAAGACAATAATGTAACCATACCAGTGTCTCGGTGATAGATATGAACCCATAGAATGCAGATCTGGAACTGGCCTCGTCATCCAAGAGCTTGGCACCAACTCAAACATAAGTCTTCATTATTCCATCCACTGTACGCACCCTGTCCTCATAAAACCAGTGTGTGTACGCTCCTTGGCCCATTACATCCCACATATACCTCAGAAACTAGGGTTTATGAAGCTCCGAGACTTTT
>JASDQU010367613.1:0-11513 GCA_032191745.1 Picea mariana
AGGTGTTGGAGATGTGATCAAGTAGGACACAATGTTGTTCACTGTAACACTATGAGATGCTACAGCTATAGTGGATTTGGCCACAAATCCCATGAGTGCTGGAACACAAGAAGAAATTCCATGATGAGAACTTCAAATAGCATGGATAGAAGGAATGAAGTAAGGAAGGGAGACATCTTTGAAAAGATGGATGCTCAGAGTTCAAGTTTTGAGGAGCAGGGAAATCTACAGAAGTGGGAGAAGAAGACGGAACAACTAGAACAAAATGAAAGACTGAAGGGAATCTCAAGTAAGTCATCTATTGAAGCATACGCGGGTGACAGTGGTATCAGTCGCATACATACATAGGTTGACCTTGTATAGGTCATGTACATACGTGAGATGTTATGCAAAAGACCACGTATATGTGGTAAATCCTTGAGAAAAAGGCTATGCACATGGATTGCAACTTGATGTGATGGTATAACACTTTGTTGTAGGGTCTGACATTGTTTGTTGTAGGTTCTGACACTATTTGTTATAAGTTTAAGTGTTCATCTATTGGATTATTGTTGACAGGCGAAATTGACCGCTCGTCAACTAGAGGAGTGAATCTGGTCCTGGGTTGTCTAAATAACCCAATCCGTTTGGATTAATCCACTTCGATGGGTTTAGCGGCTCCGTTGGCTGATCTAAGTCCTAGGAAAGTAAAAAAAACTAAGCTAAAGAAACTAATCTAAGTGAAAAAACAAATACTGCAACCTATATACAAGTCTTATATATATATATATATATATATATATATATATATAGTTTGCTAACTAATATTATAAAACAATAATCCTACTTATTAAATGTTCAGTAATCGATATAATTAAATCTCTATTATATATACAGTATTCACAAAATGCAAATTTTGATCGAAATCTGCAAAATCATATATGAATTGTCTTATGACAACGAAGCTATCATTTTTTGATTAGAACTTTTAGGAAAAAGAAATGAAATGATAGTTATCTAAGCTAAGCAATAAAATAACAATCCTAACTGTGAATCTAAACTACAGAAATGAACAGTCAAACGTGTTCGGATTATAAGAAATTTATATATTAACTAAATTAATTAAATAGCACTAACAGACTGACCTGTAGTAGCGCTTCCTATTTGTCCTGTGCACAGTACTCGATTTAGCTGTTTGATGGGGGAAACCCACACCAGATTTTCCAAAAGCTTCTCGTAAACAGGAAGCAACAACACTTTTGAATGCTAACGACAGAACAGGTAAAGGATGCAACAACAACAATTTTATAGTTTACAAATAATCGCATTAAGATAAATCCCACTGCAAAGATTTGTACATAACTGCTTATTTAACAAAGAAGATTAACCTTCTGTTCATTAAATTAAAACAGGATAATTGTTGTAATGTAAAATGAGATACATCAAATATGAACATAATTTAAATCGCATCACATCAACTTGTAACAAATTTTGATATCTAAAGTAGTCAAAAATTTGATTACAAAATGAAATGAACAAAACTTGAAATAAAAGTATGATATATTGAAAGCTAAAGCCGTACAAACATTCACTTTCATTCCAGTCTGAATCATCAATCCATAATCTTTGCCTCAAAGCAGCGATGGATTGTTTACAAAAAATAATAGGTATATAAAGGCCACAGGATGAAAACATTCCTTGTCGAAATTATCAAAACTGTTGCAGAAAATTATGGGAACAATCTCCCAGATTCCTATTTCTATCTAAGACTAACAACCTAATCCAAAAGTATGTAAAGAAAAAGCATGTCCAAATATGACATAGTCGATCCAAGCTCCTTCAAAATTCATGTGTACCTGAAATTGCACAAGAATACACGATTAGAGATTGTGTTTAGTTGTAAAATCAACAGAAATTCAAATTTTTATGACTAGCTACAGAATCCCATGATTCTGTAGCTAGTTATTATTTACAAACAAAATCATATTGTATCAATTCCATCATAAAAAAAATAGATACGATAAGCAAACAAATCATTTATGCTATTTCAAAACCAACAAAATCATTCTAAAATCATTGTTGAAATACCATACCTTGGTTTCAGGGATACGATTTGATCAAGCTATTTTTGAGTTAACAATGGTAGCGGCCACCTCTACATTTTTGAAAATGACAGAGCCTGTGGTCTTTTGCCTTTTATCATTAGCTTGCAGTCTGTTATTTTATTTGGTTAACACATTTACTCGGTCCTCCAAGGACTTGATTCGGGATTGGAGCAGAGGGACATCTATATAATATCGGTCGAGCCAAGAGTTGCATTCATTGCACTATGGTTGATCAGGCCATGTAATCACAGGTGAGGAATCTCTTAAATTACCAATAGTTCCACTGTCGAGTTTGATCCCGGGAAAGTTGGGGTCATCTCTAAGGCACAGTGAGAGATTCAAAACGTAGTCATAGGGCTTGGCTGAACAAAGGTCGTGTGAGTATGGATACTCGGTTAGAAATCGCTCGATTTCGGAATCGAAATCTTCACTCAATACAATTGGTTTTTGGTCTGTGTTTTGTTTATGTTTATTGCGAGCACACCTTGATACCCAGTGTGCAGCCTTCTTACCCTTGCAATTGACATCATTATTACCCTTACCCTTTTTCTTTGCAGACCTCTTAACAGGCTTAGCACTGTCTTTTAAACATGAGTCAGGCAGGCTGTCGGGTAGGTTATCGTTTGGGTAGGTCGAGGGTTCAACAACAGGTAAGAGTGTAGGAGGGGGCACGACAGGCCTGACAAGGATTTTTGTGACCATGGTTTTGTCCACTTGTCCAATTTTAGGATTGACAAAGCCATTCCTCAACAAGAAAGCTTCCCAACAGTCGTCACTCAACCTCAAATGATGAACTATAACAATTTTAATTAAATAATGGTGGAAGAGGTTGGAGTCGGATTTCTCCCTCTTTTAACGTTTAGTCATTGTATACAAACTCCGAAGGAGGAAATGTGGCATACTCAAAGAAAAATCTATGAAACTCATGAGCAGTCAGAGGCAGTATAGGAAAATTAAATCGTATCTACCCTCGCATGTAATGAACTTCTTGATAATAGCCAACAAATCATGCCATCGAGATTTAAGGGTTGTAATCGGCATACCTTTGTCACAACTGTTGATTTTCCTTGAGGTAAACAGCAGTAGCCATGGTACTTCATCAACCTTAGAATTTTTTTAAACCATTTCTGCCCTTTGGCTGGCAGATGAGTGGCTGAGCTAAGGAAATCCTCGTTCAATTCGAGTTGGATGTCCCCAACTTTGGCCCTGCATCCATCGAATGTGAGTGCAAATTGCTGAGCGACTGCGAGGTTGAAACCCTCAAACTTCTCAATAAAAACCCTCCACCCATTCCTCTTGAGGTCCTCTCGGGTGTTATCAAACAAGATCAAAGCTTGAATGCCATTGGGTTCGATTCGCACTACAGGAGCCATAGCAAATAGCACAGGATCAACAAGGTAATCGGTGAGGGGGTTTGACAGGGTAGACACAGAACCAATTTCCCATAGCTTTCCCAAAACAAGCAAAGGAAGCCCGAAATGCCAGATAGATCATTAATGCTTATGCGTGCGAGGGTGGTGGAGTAAATTGAAACCATGCAAAACTATCATGTCGGGCTATACAATCTACGATGCCTTGGTAAAATGTTTCATTCAAGTCACAACAGTGTATATCAAAATCATTGTAAACAACATGTCAAACGAATAACCATTGAAAACCATGACATACATAGCCAAAAATCGATCTAAATGTTTGAATAAACAATGTCATTTGCATGATTTAAAAGAACACCAATATGTCTAACATTGCACCAACGATTTGACCCCAAAATTAATGTGTTCAATAAAACCATTACACCAAGGATTTGATCAAAGACACCAAAATATCATATAACCATTGCTAAATTGAAACCATATTGACAATGGTCAAATGCAAAGTGAGTGGAGGTTTGGTGTTTTGATAAATGTATGACCAGTAGTGAGTTGGAGGTTAAAGAGTTATGACCAGATAAACAAAAAGATTTATAACAATCCAAAATATGATTTTAATGCAATCAACATGACTTCCAACTCTAGGTTTTCGCGCTTGCAGTCGTGAAAATGAAACGAAAAGTAGGTATGCGAGAGTGAAAGATAATAGTGTCATTAAAAAAGTTGTGACGAGTATTGAGGGTTCAAAACCCTTATGTAGGCAAGCTTATAAGGAAGAGATAAGAATGAAAATGGCTGCCAACAATGGTGACACACTGGTAGAAGAAGTTATCTCTGCCAAACGAACAAGTCCAGATTAGGATAATGAGAAAAACGCTAACTCAAAAACAACCAGAAAATTGTTTAAACATCATCATCAATCATAAAAAATTCCAGTTCCAGATTGCTTGTTATTCAAAAGATGAAAACTGATGACAAACTAAACAAAAGTGAGTCATGATATTAAGTATAAAATCTCCAATACTGTTGACAGAGCCACTGCTGCCAGCAGGCGTCCATAGCCTCGACAGGGTTGCCATTTAACCCACTCTAATATCTGTATCCTTCCAAGAAGTTCCAGATCAAAATAAAGGACATTTTACAGTCAAGAGATTCCAAATTTGTAAATTTTCATATACCCGACATTGCTTCGCTACCAGCGGGCCTGTTCAGTACCCCGACGAAGTTATCTTGACGTCATGCATGCATTTACCCGCTGCCAACAGACCTGTTCAGTATCCCGGTGGGTTTACAAGCACTTCCCACAGCTCTTTAATGATTTATTTGGTTTTTAAAGATATATAATTGAGCGGGGTGACGTTGAAAATTATAATATTTTGGACATATTTTAATAAATTACAGACCTTGAGAGAATTATTTAACTGTCCTTCATTAAGATCTAGAGATGGTTTATTAATAAACTGACCTTCGAAGGTAGGGAGACATCTTCTGAGTTATTCCCTTAAGGAATAGGGATAGTGTAAGAAGAAAATGGATGATCGTAACAGGCTTCAATTACAGATTGGAATCAATAAACTCCTTTCAAACAACAAGATTTCCTTAACATGGCTGTAAATTTCAGAAGCATATCACAATTGATGTTTAGACAAACTTTCAACAGTCATTTTAGAGGAAAATTGTTTCTGTTCTCTCAGTCTGAACAGTTAATGATGCAGGTATATGTATTTCAAAAGTAAAAAATGATGAGCATAGGGAGAAATCAAAACCAGAACAGCAAAAGAAAAGCAAACAAAAGAAAAATATTTACACAGTGTACACAGGGTTGTCATTAAGTGAAATACCTTTTTAGAGCTTGGCCATTCACCGGATAGGTGTTTGGTTGTCCCTCTAGACTCTGTAATCTAAAAGAGCTGGGACCCAATTTCTCAGCAATCAAAAACAGTCCTAGCCATAAGTTTTGAAACTTCGTATGCTCTCCCTTTCCCTCATGTGGTTTGTCCCATTTTAGGACAAGGTCACCTACTTCAAAGTTTCTATCAGAGGCAGAGTTGGAATCAAACCAGCCTTTAACCACAAGTTGATGTTGATCTAACTTTCGTTTTGCTTGAGCCCTTACCTCTTCTAGTTTTAATAATGCGTTAATTCGATTCTCCAAAGGGGGACAATTCTCTTCTTGTATTTTCTGTGATAGCTGCAGTGAGGGAAGAAGAATATGTGGTGGCAGAATTGCTTCTCTAACATAGACGAGAAAGAAGGGAGAATTACCCACAACATTTTTTGGAGTTACTCTATCAGCCCAGATTGTGTTTAACAGTGCATTATGCCAATTTTTGTGATTTTCAGATACCATTCTCTTGATGATTTTAATCAGATTCTTATTAGTTGATTCTGCCAATCCATTGCCTTGAGGGTAACAGCTGGCAGAATATTTTAATTTAATTTCTTTTTCTAGAGCGAACTCACTCATCTTAAGAGACGAAAAATATGAAGCGTTATCGAATATTAAACAGTCAGGGATACCAAAACGAGTAATAATATTCGAATTTAAAAAGGCAATTACCTGACTGGTATTTACAGCTCTTAATGGGGCAGCTTCAGACCACCTGGTGAAGTAATCTGTGGCTGTTATGATAAAATTATTCTGTTGTGAGGATGGCAGATTGATTGGGCCTATAATATCGAGACTCCACTACTGAAAAGGGGAGTCTACTGAAACAGGCTGCAAATGAAAGGCTGGTTTCTGTATCTGCCCAGATGCTTTTTGACAAATAATACACTTGCGACACAAGGCATGAGCATCTCTAAAAAGTGTAGGCCAGTAATAAACTTCTCTTAATACTTTATGGGCAGTGGTATCCCCACCAAAATGCCCATCAGCTTCTCCTGCGTGCAATTCTAATAATACCTTTTCCGCTTCATCTTTTTCAAGACAGCACATTAGTACTCCATCAAAATTTTGACGAAACAGAATACCATTAATCAACTGAAAGGAGGCAGATTTCAATCTTAATGCTCTTCTTTTAGTGGGATCCAGGTGATGGGGGGCTGACCCATGTTCAAGACAGAATTTTATATCATCATACTAGGGACTAACAGGGTTTTGTGCACAACAGATTAAATTTTGGTTGTGTTGTCTTGGGTTTGACATATCATTTTCTTCTTGTTGTCCTGTTGCTGAGTCAACAACTAACTTGCATAGCCCTTGGCCTCTAACTATTTGTGCTGGGGTGATTTCTATGTCATACTCTTGTAAGGAGGTGACCCAGTTCAACCTCTTTTCACCTAGTTCTTTCTGCACTAACAGATTTCTGACGGGCGGGTAGGGAACGATAATTTTCATCCTAGATTTCAAAAGATAAGATCGAAAGTGCTTTACTGCTTTAAAAATAGCATAGGCTTGTTGATCTACCACTGGGTAATTAAGTTCTGCGCCTTTGAAAGCTAAGCTCATAAAGGCAATTGGGACTTCATTGTTTTCCGTGTTCTTTTGAGTTAGGACAACAGCGTAGGAGTGGTTAGAAGCAAATGTGTAGAGCGTGAAGTCTTGCGAAAAGCCAGGGCTCATAAGAGAAGGAGCGTCTATTATGGCCTTTTTTATTGAATTAAAAGCTTGTTTTTCTAAGGGTCCCCAATGATATTGTGCGTCCTTCTTTATTAAATTCTGTAAAGGTCTCACCATTTCTGAAAAACTGGGGACGAATCTCCTAACAAAGTTTATCCGGCCGAAGAAAGACTGCATATACTTTTTTGACGAGGGAGGGGGGAGTTTCGAGATGAATTGAGTCCTTTCAGGGTCGATAATCATCCCTTTGCTTGACGCAATAAATCTTAAGAGATTAACTTGTTTTACTATGAAGATAGATTTTTTAGGATTCAAGGAAATGTCGTACTTACGACATCGCTGTAGAACTGATCTCAAATGAGCTAGATGATCAGCTTTGTTTTTTTTTAAATGTAGTAACATCATCTAGGTAAACTATGACAGATTGATTGATTAAGCCTCGGAAAGAAATGTCCATCGCTCTCTGGAAAGTGCACAGCATTAATGAGTCCAAAGGGCATTTTCCTATAAGCGTAGGTGCCCCATGGAGTGTGAAAGGAAGTTTTAAGTTGGTCTGGAGGAGACATCAGGACTTGGTTGTACCTTGAAAAACCATCCAATAAGGATAATCTTTCAGAACCAGATACCTATTGAAGGATCTGTTCCATGGGTGGGATAGGGTAGTTGTTTTTATCAGACGCTCGATTAAGGTTTCGGAAATTGACGCATAGTCAGATTTCACCACTCTTCTTCTAGACAGGGACCAGATTAGAGACCCATTGTGTGTGCCTAACTGGAAAAATTATCTTAGCATTCAGAAGTTTATTTAATTCTTTTTTGACGGTCGGTTCGAGCTTAGGGTGCATTTTTCTTAACTTTTGTTGAAACGACAAGGTTTGAGGTTTCATAGGAATGACGTGTTGTATGATGTTAGGATCAAAGGTTTTTAGGTCATCATACATCCATGCAAAAACATCTTTGAATTCCTTAAACAATTTAATAAACGCCGCTTTCTCTTGTTCAGAACACCCTACCCCTAAATTAATGCACTGTGGATTGTCATTAGTTCCCAAGTTTACTTTTTCATATGATAAAGAGGAACTATTTGTTTTACAGTTGACTGATTTTTTGAATTTGTCTTGAAGATCATAAAATTTTTCTAATCTAACTACAGATTTAGGGATAGAATTTACCATGTCCGATGAATATTCAGGAGATCTCGGATATGGTATTACCATGAAATCGTGAAGATTTTCGTCATGAGTGCATTCGTCGATTATTGTGCCTTGGAAAGTTTCTTCCATATGCAGGAAACTAATAATTTGTTGATTTTCGTCGAAGACTCTCCAATTCATGATGTTGTCAGGAACGGATGGCCTGAACAACAGTTCGACGGAGAATGCATTCGGGGACAAGCCTTCTACAGGAAAGAGTTTCGAAGCTACATTAGCTAATAAATCAGCTTCTGAATTATTCAATCTAGGAATAAAATTTATGTTAAAAGTAGAAAACTTATTCACCAAATTCCATACCTCAGATTGGTAGCTTTTGAGATGCGGGGATAAACAGTGGATAGAATATCTTACCTGTCTAACCACGATTTCCGAATCGCTAAAGATAGTCAAATTTTGAATGTTCATATCTAATGCTTTTCTGAGGCCTTGCAATAAAGCCTCATATTCTACTGTGTTGTTAGTACATTCAAACTCTAACCTGCATGCAATCAGGGTTTTGTTACCTGCTGGATCAATAATAACGCAGCCCACACCAGCTCCTTCCTTGGACTTTGACCCATCAAAGTAAAGGGACCATATTTGATTTTTATCAGGTGCATGAGACCATTGTGTAGAAACTGTTGGCTGCATATATGCCACAATCTCAGACTGCTGCTCCGGGTTAGTGATAGCTGAAGTCTCGGCCATGAAATTGCCGAAAAAGGTATCCATCCTTTGTATTTCAGGTGAATCGACAGAAGATGTAAATGATTCATTGGGATCATTTAAATCTGTCACTGTGAAATTTAGGTAACGTTCACGATTTACCTTGATTTTGTTGGGCTTGCCATTCTCGAGCAACCACAGGTGAGACCAATCTGTCGCGAAATAGCTGTGTAGCGGCTCTGACCAGTCTCTTCTTAAAAACAAACCATAAACTTTTGGAATATCCACAACAATAATATCAATCACTTGATGAACTTTGGGGTTAGATCATAATCTTATAAGCACATTCCTTAGTTCGCCTATAACTGTAACACTAGTTCGATCAAGTTGAATGATCTTTAAGGTGGATAGTTCAACTTCAACATTAATCTTCTGACACACAGACCATGGAATTACATTGGATGACGCTCCTGAGTCTAACATAAAATTGTGCACATTCCTATTAAATATTTCAAAAGTTAACAAAAATGGAGGTACATTTCTGCGAGTGCTAATGGTGAAAGCTTGTGGCTTTTTACTCCCAGCCTCTAAAGCTAATTTATCTACATTTGTTACATTATTTATAGGAAGGTCTCACTTTACATGAGGATCAGAATTATTTTTAGTAGAGGCCTTCTGAGAAACTTTTGGTTTATTCTGAAACACTTTGTTACTGCTTGGATTGTCATTTTTTCTATTCTTTGCGATATTCTGTAACATTTTTTGTAGCAAAAACAGGAATTTTAATAATTCATAAACAGAAATGTTCGCCCTTAACTTTTTTAGATCTTCAAATAAATCATAATATAAGTTTTGGTTTACATGACTCTGTTTAGTCTCAGCTGATTTAGACTGTTTTGGGGGTGAAGTCGTGGTGTTTTCAGAAGAAGGCTTGTTTGTTGTCTAACTCCTAGTATTGTAGGGATGTACTATCTCGAAATTAGCTTGAAAAATTCTATCCGAGAAGTGTCCAAAAATGTTAGGAGAAGATTCATCTTCTTCAACTGTCTCTTGTTCAACTACTTCCTCAGGGGTCTCAGGGGGCATCAAGTTATCCTGGGCTTCTAGAATTGTTTGAATAGCGAATTGCAAGCTTTCTAGATTTAGGCCATTGGTATTTGAATTAGGTCGGTTGGTGGGAAAAGGTTTCCTAAACGGGGATTTGTAAGGTCCTTTGCTCGAAGAAGATTCTTTGGCCGTCCTTTTCAAATATATAACTTGATTTGATAGTTTTTGAACGACTTTTGTTAAGTTTTCTAAATCTGAGCTTTCAGGTTGCGTTTTATTTTGGGCAGGTCTAGGGAGGATTTTGGTTTTCTTTTTGGAAGATGAACTAGTCTCTATTTCGTTGCTAGTAGTGTCTTTTAAGCTAAGGATGTCTTTCTCAATATGACTGGCCTCTTCGAAGGCCTCTAACAACATGGCTTTCTTAGATCGCTTTACCCAAATGGCTATACTTTGATGTAAGGATTTAGTATAGTATGCTATGATAAGATTCTCAGCAGGCCTTGAATACGTAGGGATTCGGTTCTTTAGTGTTAAGAATCTTTGGTTAAAGTCTTTGATTTTCTCTTTGGGGTTCATTCTTAAACTAGAAATCTCCATGACTAGAACTTCTGGGGACTTGTCGTCTCCAAACTTCTCAAGAAAGCAGGATTCAAACTTCTCCCATGACATGATGGTATGGGGCCGCTGGGCAAAGTACTAGGTAGAGGCATTGCCCTCGAAAGTATAGGGGAACAATCTACAGACTACATCTTCATGCTCGACATTACGGAGTCTAATGAATAACATAAACTTTTTAATGTGATCTTCGGTGATCTATTTAGAGTCAGGGTCAAACTTGGGGAGCCACTTCTCTGGATGCTTGGGTAAGGGATGCTGAGGCCTGGGTACTGCTACTGCATCTTGGTCGAGCCAGGGTCTGGCAGGATTGTTCTGATTGGCCATTGGTGTGGGTGGTGTCGAAGGCTCGGATGAGGAACTGCCTTCGTCAGAAGAGTCTTCTCCAGAAGAAGAAGGGGATGATGGAGGTGGTGAGGGTGGTATACCGTATCCTCCTGCTGTAGGAGTGAGGATTGGATCTGTAGGGTTTAAAGCGAGGTTAGTGCCTCCAAGTTTTTCTCTGATATCAGAGAAATCTAATGGTTGGTCCAAAGGTCAATTTGGTTGTCTTAAATGGATGAAGGCACTATGTGTTCTTAAAGAGATTGGCGGACAATCTCTTGTACATCACCACCTGTAGGATTTGGGGTTAATGGTTCAACTATGATCCGTAGATCATCGTTTGATGTGGTATCTGTTTGAGGGACGATGTTGTTGTTTGAATGACTTCTTGTCACTATGGGTGAGCGGTTGGGCGGTGGAGGAGTCTTACAACTGCCTCATGCCATTAATAATTTTCAAGCCCTCCTTCTAGCGCCATTTGTTGACGGGCGAAATTGACCGCTCGTCAACTAGAGGAGTGAATCCGGTCCGGGGTTGTCTAAATAACCCAAGCCGTTTGGATTAATCCACTCCGACGGGTTTAGAGGCTTCGTTGGCCGATCTAAGTCCTAGGAAAGTAAAAAAAAATAAGCTAAAGAAACTAATCTAAGTG